>SKCR01014374.1:0-99313 GCA_019454045.1 Zanthoxylum bungeanum
GCTTGGAAGATTTCCAGTTCACTGTTCCGTTATTCAAACTGTATAGTACCGTTTGCGACTTATAGTCGTTATTATCAGTTATGAAACTTGCAGTAGTGATCCCAGTCACTTCAAGTTCTCATTCTCCATAGTTTAAGACAACATCCTTAGTTCTCTAAGACACTAAAGGATGTTCTTAATATCAATCCAGTGACTATCACTTGAATTGGCCTGATTGTGACTCCATATGCTCAAAGCATATGAGACACCAGGTCTCGTACATTTTTCAATGTACGAGTTCTCGGAGAGTTTTTCATGAAAGCCAAGCTTTCACCGATTGATTATTATGGGAATATCATTTCCAAGAAATGATTTATATTATCATTATTGTATAGGACAGCCACTGTCAGTGAGCTCCCACTAACCTCCTTATATACATAAGAATCATTTCGTTTTGAATTAAATCATAAACTATAATGATTACATCAAAACGGTAATTCCAAGAACCTATGCTTGCTTCAATCCAAACATGGATCGTATAACCTGCAAACCTTGTTTGCTAGTTTTGGTACGAAAAAATCGACAGGATGTTGTAAACATCCTCCAAAAGGTTTCCTTTTCAGGAAAGCGATTTTCCCGTTCGGCTGACATATTTCATAAATGAAACATGCAGCTTTAGCAAGCATTATCCAAATGGATTTACCGTGGCAACAGGTAAAAGGTTTCGTTGTAATCAACACAATGTTGATAACAATTCCTTTCCGCTACAAGCCTAGCTTTGTACGTTGGTATGTTGCCATCCATGTATGTCTTCCTTGAAGACTTATATAGTACCAATAGGCACAATGTTTTGCGGTACATCAACTAGTATCCAAACTTAGTTGGTATACATGGAATCCATTTCGGATATCATGGCACTTTGCCATAATAGGGAGTTGATACCTTGTAACACTTCCTCATACGTAGTCAGTTGGTATTCCTCAATAAGATTAACATCTTTATAAGGTGAGATCAGAAACCCATACCTCAGGTTGTTTTCTGACTCTCTCCGACTTACGCGGTTCTTGTGTATTCGAAGATTACTGGTATAGTTTCATCCTTGATGAAATATTTGTGTTCTATTAGGAATCGGTTCCTGGAACAGTATTACTCCGATTTTCATCGAGTTTTACTTTCCTCCCACTTACCACTGCATATCGGTATTCCTCTTAGGAAAACCGCATGGTGAGCAACAATTAAATTGTTTTATTGTGAGTTGTATAAGTACTATACTTTGGTATCCCTAGGATAACCTACAATTGGCACTTATCCAATTTGGGTTTTAGTTTGGTATCATCCAAACATATGCCTAGCATACCCAAATATTCAGGAATGAGAAAACCCGGTTTCTTTCCTGTTCATATCTAATATGATATCTGTCAAACAGCTTTTTATGTAACCTTATTCAAAAATAGTTATGCACTGTTAAATGCGTATCCGTTGAAGGAAATGATAGCTCAGAGCGACTCATGATTAACCTTATCATGTCTAACAAAATTCGGTTACTCTGTTCGGACATACCATCAAATTGACGTGTTCCGGGAGGAGTCCTCTTTGAAAGAATATTATACTCTTTCAACTATATTAGAAACTTATTGCTTAAGTATTTTCCATTACGGTCTTACCGTGACAGTTTAATACTTTAGCCGATCTGTTTGTCTATTTCGTGTCGAAACTGTAAAAATTCCGATTTGTGTTTCAAAAGAAACACATAACCATAACGCGATGCCACATCCGTAAAGGACACAAAATATTCATATCCACCTCTAGCCTAGCTAGACATGGGCCCACTTGCTTCACTATGAACTATGGCTTACAGATCGATGGCACTTACACTTTTACCAAGTAAATAGTGTTTTAGGCATTTTGCCCAATAAGCTAGATTCGTAGACTTTATTTGAATGGAATCAAATTAGTCCTAGTACCCACTCTTCGAAAGTGTGGATATACGATTCTTATTTAATTGTGTCCCAGACAACAATGCCACATTTAAGTTTCTTCTTATCAAATCAGTTTAAGCTATTTGTTTGTCATGTAATATGTTTGAGATTTTTTATATTCAAAATATAAATGTTGTTATTCACATCTAATGTGTTTATCTCAATATCATCTTTATATAATAAAACACTTTAGTGTTCTAGAATATAAAGGTCAATCCGCAATGGATTAAACACTGATATAGAGATAATGTATCTAGTCAAACTAGTTACATTATAACAGTTTCCTAATTTAAGTACACACCCGAAGGTAGTTCCTAAACTTAGGTATCTACGATTAAAACAGCGACTTTCGTCTCTTTTCCGATTCGCAGATAAATCTCTATTGAAGTCAGTATCCTGTTCAAAACAAATTCTGAACATCAATACATATATTTTATGTTCCACACTAAGTATATAAAATTTAATTTTAATACTAGTAGTGAACATAATGTTGACAAACATATTTGAAGTCGGAGCCAAGCCCGTCTTCAATTCCTTCATGTCTGCCTTGTCCAAACGGCAGTCACGCTTCCGCGATCCCGTTTGCCACAATTTAGGCAGATATTTTGGGATATGTCATTTATCTTCCTAGAAGATTATAATGATTTTTGCCTTTGCCCTTTTCAACATTCCAGAAGCCTTTGGCCTAGCCTCGGGTTTCTAGAATATCGAAGTGAAGTGCGCCTTGCGCTACTTGCCTATTGCAAACTTTGACTTTATCTCCTTGAGAATAGTCATTAACTCTCCAAGAGTTATTATTGCAATTTAATACTTCTAAGATCTAATTATAGATCTATGAAAATCCTTCAATTTCATTATCATACTTTAATGATCTAATCCTTAGTTCTGATTCAGAAATTAAAGATTCTACTGTCAAGTTTAATTGATTAAGCACTAAAGCTATCATCACATAAATCTTCCAAAGATTATGCTCTACTATTTTCTTAACTCTGGGCTTAGGCCTAATATGTTATTTTATCAAATAAAGTAACTTATTAGTTTCCAGGACCATCCTGAAATTATTCCCAATTTTGAAAATTAAACCATTTAAATGCATTTTCCCTAGGATTATGTTTTAAATGTCAATCTTTCAATTTATATCTTGATTCTAATAGTCCAACTATTTAATTAACGATTAGGTACTATTTATTATAATGATTATTATAGTCCAACTATAATCAACTATAATTTAATAGATTGAATACAGTCCAACTGTTTTTATAAAATAACAATTTAAATATTAGTCCAACTAACATTTAATTTATTTAACGATGATGATATTTGTTTGAGCGCGTATGGCAAGTAATTAAACGAATATTGCAAATTTAATTCTTGCCTCCCACTATTTTTCGGCGATCCTCTAACCCTCTGTCGAGTACTCGGGAATTGTGTTTCCTAGTGGGCTAGGATCCCGTTAAATATCACACAATCTTGACTTTGGCCAACAAATTGTATGATAATTAACTAGGTAGATCTCTAAGATCAATTGGATCCCATCCAATTCCTAGATCCAGTAGGGGGACATCCAAGTCCGAAACATATATCTTATATATGCCAATATATCCAATATATTGTCTAACCTTTTTCCTCTGAATCAACTAAGCCTTGGCTTTGGCACAACAAACTTAGTGATCCCAGTTAAGCGTGACCCATTGACCATGGAAAGCTTCGTAATCAATGTCGATGGACAAGAAGTGGTCTTGACTTTAGCCAACAAACCACAACTTGGACAAGGCACCAATATGGAACAAAGCCTTCGTGATTCAAACACATCCTCAACGGACAAAGGTCTTGACTTTGGCCAACAAACCAATGCCAGTCTTGGATCTTGAGTAAGAATCACTCAATGGAAGGAAAAACGCTTAATATTTTGCGAGGGTTTTTCGCGTGCAAATTGGCAACCAATTTATTATCTTTGTTAAGGTCTCATCATCATATACCCTTAAACATGCATTCTAAACACATAATAAAGCGCGTATAAATAAATAATAATGATATGCGGATGGATACTTAACACATTGATCCTAGATCAAATCTCTCCCTTTCCCTCTCTCCCGCTAGCACAAGTATTTGCTTCTACCCGTTACACTAACACTTCTAAAGAAAGCTCATTTACATTGAGGGGAATAAGTGAGAAGAGAATACAAAGAGTATGGAGGTAATAGGCTGGACTCGCAGGTCCAATTAATAAATTCTAAATTTATTACAACAATTTCTAAAATTGCCTCACCCTCTAATATCCATCCGATATACATTATTCATGCATCGCAACCATGTATTCACACAAGCATGTTATCAATCAATCTAATCAAATTAATTAATCTAATAATTAATGATCATCCAATGTTCAAACAACGATTTGATTTTGCGCGAGTCAACTCGTTTTGCGAATAAGTACTCAAAGTACAAATTCTCGAATTAAATTAAACTACATAATTAAATTAAATTCAATTGTATTTAATACTAATTCGCTATTTAATTCCAAATTAATACTACTACACTTTATTAATTAACCTTTTACGATTTAAATTCCAAATTTAATCGTTACGGGTCTCAAAGCCCGATTAACGTCCAACGTCAATTTAATTAAAGTCCAATGGGCTTTTAATTAATTTCTTTACGGAGTAACCCCATAACCAAAGCCCAATCAAGGAGTAACCCCATAAGCCTAGAAATCAATTTAGGCCCAATTAAAATAATTAAGGTCCATTAGTCGCATTTGGGCCTTATGGAAACGGTTTTGGGCCCAATTGGTTCCAACCAATTTAGCCTAAACCCATTTTGGTACAACCAAACCCAATTAGCCCATTTACAACATTACAAGCCCAAATCCAATTTAAGCCCAAATAATTTAATTCCAAAAATTCCAAATTTCTCAATTAAATTAACTAAAGTGTATTACACAATTAATTACCCAAATCAATATTTCCAAAACACAAATTTGTACAATTAATCATGCTTATCAACAACAAAACATGTCCAACACATTTTAATCAAAAATCAAACCCAATTCACATGCTTAAAGTCTCGGCTTTTAGGGTTTTTTATGCCAAATTGAAAATCCAATCCAATTGAATCAAATTCACATTAAATCAACATTCCCAATTGATTTCAACTCATCCAATGAATCAAAATCAAAAAATCCAAGACAATTAGGGCATCATGTATTTTCGGCCAAGCCTTCCAAAATTGGGGAAAATTGTTCCAAACAAAATTTCTTGAAATTGATCCAATCAATTTTCAATTCAACAACATTTCAGCATATAAATCATCCAATTCATTAAATCATGCTCAAATTCATTTTACCCAATTTTAACCCTAAAATATTTTCATGTTCAACCTTGCTCATAGATACCATTGTTGGAATTGTCTAAGCTTCCCAAGATCATTTCAACCATTGAAAATACATGTGAATACAATCAACGAAGTTGCGGAATACTTACATCGAGCGGTTGAGACGATGCGGTGAAGACAAAAAACGTTCTGCCCTCCTCCATGAAGCTCGACAGTGAGCAGTTTTTGATCTTCAAGATTCGGCCATCTTGGTCCTCCATTGATGCTCCAAGCTCTAAGCTTTGGTTGATGGTGATTCCAAGCTCATGAAGTGGGTTCCCTATCACCTTTGTATGGCTCCTATGTGTGCTAGCACTTGGTGTTTTTGCCACAAAAACTCCATGCTTCTTCTTCATTTTCACGGTGAAACCAGAAACATTTTGGAGTGGAATCGGTCCAAGACCGTGTGAGAGAGAGGAGCATTTTGGCTCCAAAACCGTAAAGGTTGCAAGAGAGAGAGAGATCAATTGTTTTTTTTTTGTTTTTGTATATCTAATACACAAAACCAAAAAAGTCAAATACAAATATTAAATAAATGATAAATGTCTTTCAAGCTTTCAAAAGCTTTTCCAACAACTCCCATCAAGTCACATCAATCAATCAATCAAATGACAAGTAGTCACATCACTCAAAGTGACTAATGATTTGACGCTTGAAGTGACTAGCAATTTGACGTTTGATTTGACTTGCGTGTCGCACTCGAATTCGAAATGCGAATGCGCTCGCAAACAATCCTGGGCTCGGGTTCGCTAATTCCAAATTAACGAATTTTTCGTTGCGACGTAATTAAATGATTATGCCTAGCGAAATCACTATTCACGTCCCTAACGAATTAATTCTAAATTAACTCGTTTGCCCGAATTAAAATCCGATTTTAATTCCGCGTCGAAATCCAATTTCGTTTAATATATCGAATATATTAATTTATCGATTAATTCCAAATTAATTGTTCTCTCTCTTTAAATGATATTTTATCCCAGATAAAATATCTCCGCAATTAATCACAGATTAATTTTCTCTCTCATCCAATTAATCCCAGATTAATTAAAGTGCGAGTCATACGTCATCGGTGAATCTTCGGGAAGCGACCCATGAGATCCCCGGATATGTTGGCAGTAAATTCGGTCGTCGGACTATCCGAACACGTAAGTACCTAGTACTACATTTGTACCGATTTACAAGACAAGGTTGGCTTCTAGCAAAGCGCCCATGCCTACCCAATTCTCCAGAAATATCCTTACAGGAATAATAAGTGATCTATATCAGGCGTAGTATACGTAGTATTGTGTATATTAATCCAGTATCGGATGTCACGTGCTAGGCCTGGGGCTGGAATTGGAATTGTGTCTGCCCCGTACGAAGCACATGTCGGATGTCTGGTAACTAGTCTCTATAATCGGATAAACATGACCTTGTCATTTTATCCCGATGACTGCAGTACATAAGAGTACTAGTACCGTATCCTACGTGAACCATCATCTCCATATGACTGAAGTGATACTTCCGTCTTGACATCACACCCAACACACTACGATTCTCAATATACCCAGCAGAGGCGTACACATAACCTGTTAAAGCCCTGGACGACCAAAACCAAAGTATATTGATTGTCGCAAGTATTAGCGGTGCAAGTCTCAGGTTAAGACCAAATACACCTACCCTGATTTCGGACTTCCATAGACACATGGTCATACTACCAATGGAATTCTGAGGGGGTCTATCCAGAGCAAAGTTGTTTCCCGTACCATCGGTAAAACACAACCTCCTATTACACTTGCATGAGTATCCTATACCCAAATATATGAGAACTATATCGTTATGCCCTCACAACGCGCACAAGTGTAATACTAGTCTTTTACGCATTATCGATGTTCAATCTCGATAATACTCTGACTAGGGATATTTATTGTTTTATCTATTTATCGTTATTTTATTATTTTTCCTTTTATTTATCTGTTCATGTTGGTGATTGTCCGCATATGCATGGTGATATTTTTTTATGTCTGTTTACATTGCATCAATGATTATATATGTTATTATCCTTTGTGGTATATCGGATGGAAACCCAGACGTAAATTCGGTAGCCGAATCCGAATGGACGGTAGTGCATTGTACTTGGGATACAACTCCACGTGCCACTCGGGAAATACTCATATATGTGAGATTAACCCACTTTTTTTATTTGCTATTTATTTATTGACGCTTTTTCTGCTTTTGACTGTTTATTATAATTTTCGTTATCGCATCTCGTATTTCTTTATTTAATATGCTTTTGGAACTATGTTATTGCTTTTATTATTTCTATTAATGTTTATGGGTGTGCAAATTTATGTTTATTTGAATTATCTTGCATGGATTGCATAAGACTTGGCTATACCATTGTGTGAACCCGTCCATTATACTGGCATAAGTAATGGACCATTCCGAACCCAACGGTTTGAGGTCTTCCCTTGCGAGGGGTGAGTGCGGCCTGAAATCTTTCCCAGATCACACTAGGTGGCGACTCATTTATTCTCCGATTTAGTCCCCTGCGGGCTACTCCGTACTCTCTACGGGTTGCGAGCTCAACAGTGTCGTGGTCACCGAGCATCATAGGCATAGCGGTAAACCTCGCTTCGCTCCTACAAACACTAGAAGACTACGACGTGCATTAGTGGACCTTACAAAAAGATGTCGAAGCACAATGGTAATGAAGAGCGATGAATGTGAAGACTAAAGCGACAAATGAAAAATATTTTGTATAGTCTTAGCTTAGGGCTCTCTTTGTAAGTGAGTTGTTAATTTAAGTCTCTAAGCTCATAGGACTTATGCACATTCATATAGTTGCATTAGGATCTTGTGTAAAATGCTTTCAACTTTCAAATCCTATATTTTTGGCACTGAGACCGGTATACCGGTCCCCCACACCAGCATATCGGTGTCCCTGTTTTTTTCTGAGCAGCTTTGCATTGCCTCTAGAACCGGGCTACTCCATACCGGATTCTCATACCGGTTCTATCTAGAGTTTGCATAGTCACTGGAACCGACATAGAACATACCGGTAAACCTTAGTATCTTGCATGCTCTCGAAAACCGGCATGATCCATACCGGTCTCCATATCGATAAGCACACCGACATACCGACCTCTATACCGGTCAGTAATCTGGTATTGTGTTTCAATCTTCAACAATAATATAGTTGTTATACTTTGGCAGACCGGTATACTGGTCTCAGACAGAATAGTCGAGGTAGTTTACACGTTCACTGTATATTGAGTTTACTACATCTTCATTATCATGCACTCTCATTACAAAGTTCACACACTAAATTTTCATATCATTTAGAGAGTTTAGTTTTCTTGGGTTAGCAACTCACATCTTAAATCTTCTTACCTTTTGTGAGTGCCCAAGTGAATTGTAAAACCTTCATATTCAAACATTTGAGGTTGTGAAATCCCTTTGTGAGTGAGTTTACTCAAAATGGTGATTTGTAAAAGGTTTGTGAGTGAACATATTAAGAAAACTCATTGTAAATGTTTTAAGAGTGAGCGTGGGTGATAACATTCTTATGTAAAGGTTTTGAGTGAACCGAGAGGACAAAACTCTTGTTGCGAGTGAGCCACGAAAAACTCGGTGTAAATTGTGTATTCAACTTATTGGAAATCTTCAAGCATGGTTTGAGGGAGTGGACGTAAACATTATTGACCGAACCACTATAAATCACTGGTGTCAATTTCTCTAACTCTATCTCTTTATTTTATCGCAAGTTTAATATTATCTTTCCATATTAGTTAGCATAACTTGTACTTGAGAAATTGATTGATAAGCTTAATTGCTAAAGCTACTAGCTTAGTAGCGTAAAATCGGCAAGAATTTTTATTTCCGCATATTTAGGCCATTACCCAATTCACTCCCCTCTCGGGTTTAGAGATTGTGTTTGTTGTGTACTTGTAGAAAATTTCAACCAGAACAACCTTCTACAAATGGCATGTACATAAACATATGAAATTAGATATATTCGCTATTATGAATCCCCAGCACATTATTTAGAAACACCACTGGGAACACACCACATTAAGCAAACCTACAAGCTTTCTATGTTTACACATGATGACTCAACATCAAATCTGAATCGTCTCCATCAATACAAAAGCAAAAAACCCATTAGAAACCTATAAACATACCAACTTCTCCAGAAATACAAATATATAAAAACGAAAAAACAAGGAGCAGGTTTATAATTCAGAACTGGTGTCAAGACCTGCAACGCATATTGCTTGTCTTTTCCATGCTGTGAGAGACGAAGAACATTCCTTGGTATTCATGAACTATTTGGACTTCACGTTTGCTGATGGCTTATACGAAAGCATATTTTTCGCCACTGTTGTTCAATCCGTACTGCAGCAAATATTTACAAGAATCTCATTACTGATCTTTGTACCAGGGATTACGGAAGAGATCATACTAGCACAAACAAATAAAAACAGAGAGAAATAAAGAAAGAGATGAGCAATGTATTAACAGTTGCTATTTTCCATATATGAAGCTCGAAGCTTTAAACCATTGACCAGAATTTCCTCTAATGATTGCAGGAACTAGGTAAAAGTTTCATTTATTAAGCCAATAACACATGAATACAGTTTCCAGATGTAAAGCAACCTAATTCTATACTGCAAAGGCAATCTCCATGTAATGCAATTTATACATGAAATCCGGTCTAATACTTAAATACCCACTAGTACTCATAGCAAGCATCTCTGTTGCAATAAACACATGGATGCCAACCAGATGAAAAGCAATTAAATCAAGGAAAAGAAAAAAATAGTCGCATACATAAAAATGCAAAATTAACTACATGGGTGGTAATCATTGATCGCCACTGATACCCAACTGAAGCAAGGAATCCACAAAAGAAAGGAATCCACACGTCAGACAGGAGCTCAATCGAACTAATATTGTAGAAGCATACTAACAGATAATCAGACATGTAAAAGTCGGTACTGCACATAGGTTGTGCCATTTACTCAGAGCTGACTGAGATACAGACTATGGAGAACTTCCGGGGAAAACTAGGTCAGAGCATGAAATTAACACTGCATTAGATAATTAAATTATGGGATGTCTAGCAGACACACAACCATGTCACACGACTTGACTGAATCTGCCGCTTTTCACATGACCACACTAGATCCACATGACATTATTAATTTTCAAGCTAAGCCTGAAATTGAATGCTCCATTTATATGCATACATATGCCAAAAATGAAAGGGGGTGGGGAGAGTTTCAGTATTATTGTTGTATTAGCCAATAGCCATCTAATCTTTACTTTTTGATGACCTTAAAATGTTACAACAGATAGTGTAAGATGAAATATGAAAGGGCATCAACTTCTACCTTCTCTCTCATCCATGAGCGTTGCTTGGTTGATACAGTAGTGGTTCCTTTATTCTAACCCTCTCATTCGAGTAATTATATTCTTCATCAAAATTGGTTCTTCGAGAGGAAACCATGGCTCTCAGAATTAGTGCTAGTAGCAGAGATAGTGCCTAAAATATAGGATGGTACAAAGGGATATATTAGGGACAAATAAAATGGCAGATGTAATATAATGACGTGTGACTCCTACTGGTTGACTGATATTTCTTTCAAACCAGTAAGAGAAAACATGTTCAGATAAAAAATCATCAAAGATAAGAACCTTCCTCAGATAATCAAAAATAAGCACCTTCATCACCATAATGGAAATCCTTAGTTAATTTAGCTCAAGTGGTCAAATTGAACAAAAACTTTCTGGTGAAACACAATTTCTTCTTCTAACTCTTGAAAATTATTCAGTGTTCTCAAATGCGCTAGGCGCTAGTGGGGCGGTGACCCAGCACCTAGTCAGGACCTAGGCGGTTAATCGGAAATTGAAAATTTCTATAATTAGGTTTAAGATTTGATATAATTTGGAGAAATTAATCATAGATAAATGTTGTTTGAGTAATGGGTAATATTTATAAATGGTCAATTTGACGAGAAACTAACAAAAATTGAAAAAACAAATAGAGTTTTTTGAAATTAGGGTTTATGCTCTAAATTGAGATTTTTCAAATTGATGAGTTAGAGGAGTTGATTTTGTAAAATTAAGGTTAGTGCTAGGATTGGGGTGTGAAATTTGGCCGGAAAAAAAAGATTAATTTCGAATTCTGCGTCGGTCAATGGCCGTTGACCGACGAATTTGCCGGCGAAAATATGCCGGAATGGGCAGAAAATACCGCCCATTCCGACAAGCGCCTGGCCCCAATGATTTGGGGCTAGGCGGCACGTTTTAGAACACTGAAATTATTACAGTAGTATCAAATCTAAAACTTGTTTTCTGCACAAATGATAGTAGTTTGATTCCTTTTCCATTCTTACCGTGTTGAAGTTTAAGCTATCTCGTTTACAGTCAATTTGCCTGTTGAACCTCAGTCGATTACACACGATTTTACTTCCATCTTTTGCATTATTTTAATACGATGGTAGTAGAATTAAATGAAATATGTAGATTATTTGGAATCTCTTTATATTCCATTCTGACCATTCAATTATATTTAAAACTTCTAGTGTGCTCCATATGAGTCACATTTCTATCTTTAACACAATGCAGTCTTATTAATCAAAATTACTTGTAATTCAATATTTATTAAACAAATACGTGGTGGAATTCTCGGAAAGAACCTATTCTAAGAGAGTGACGAAATATGCACTTTATTGAGCAATAACAAACAAATTCTTGTACTTTTTAGGTCATTTTTCAAGATATGCAAAATACCTGAATTACGACCACTGTAATGCCAACCCATTTACATATGTTAACATTGTCTTCAATGAAAGAACGAAGGCTATCAAGTTCTCCAGTCGGGTCAAATGGAAGATCCTGTCAAGGATGATTCAACAAATAAAGACATACATACAAAGGAGAAAACCAATGAGCTAAGTATAAGTTAATCCGAATAATAAAATAGAATCACCTTCTCCCAACGACAATCAATTGCAATAAATGCCACCAGAGCTGCTTCTAGCACAATGAGTACAGTTTTCAGTAAAGCATACTGATAATTTTCATGGGGTTAAGAAAAAATTCAAAAGGAATGAAATTGAAAGCAGATCATAGATTCTAAACATTTTATATTCTTCCTTTTTATCTTTCTGGGGTTTTTAAATAGCACAGATTATGATATTTAAAGTCAATCCATCACTAACTATTGAAAGAAGAAGTAGTAAGACAGCATATAAAAGAATACAGATCTCCCAAGTCCCCATTCTATTCCTAATTACATCCAAAGTCTGAAGATAATGAGATTTTGAATCTTAAATTTATGTTGTTTGCTTTCCAATAAATCAAATCTAAGCTTCAATAAATTAATCAGTTGTTTCTTTCTCAGACTGCTAGTGTCTATTACTCAGTTGTATTATACTTAGAACTCAAAATTTCTATCTTACACCATACCTGCCATTTCTAGATACCAAACAGAGAGCATTAATAAAAAAATAATCAACATGCCTTCCACGTTTAAAACAAACTAACAAACAGCTCACCCTAACATCAACCAAATCATAAACAGCATTTAACCCGTTAGTTTGTAAAACAGCTAGTGTCAGGGTGATTGCCAGCATTTTAGACAAACATAAGCTTAAAATAGTATAGTCGGAGCCACATAATAGCAGGATACAAAACAAAGGCAACAGCTACTTATAGCTTCAGCTGCAATGCAACCAATCAAAGTAATACAACCCACGAAAATGCCCACTCCCATAAACGAGTAGATGAACCTGCCATGAGAAAAACCAGCACCAAATAAGCAACTATATCTCTGCCTCACTGCCCATCCACTCAGAAAAAGTAATCAACAAAACTCTAAATTCCAATAGAACACTAAACTATGAGGTAACACTAACATAAAATTGCAGCACAATGTAAAGTCGCGGAATCCCTCAGCCCTACAACTCTATGGGTATGTTTGGGATTAAGGTGTTGTGACCTTCAATCTATAGCTGCTTTGGGATAGAACCACTTGCTGACAAATATAAGTGAGTGGGTTTGTGAATATGCTTTCAAAATTAAGCAAAAACAAAACACAATAGTAACAACTTAATTACAACCATACTCTAAATGACTAGAACAAAAATCATGTAAAAGAAAATGCAATTTAGTTTAAAAAGATTAAACACCAAATTAAGGGTGCGTTTGGTAGAACATTTTACTAGCGTTAAAAGCTCCGCCAAATGCGAGCTTTAAAGCTAGAGTTAAAGTTCACAAAAAGATTATTTTTTAACTCTTAGTGCAATACTCTTAAACGCACCCTAAAAGAAAATTCAAGACATAAAAAAACCTACCACGAAAATTATATAATCACAGCATTAACTAACTTCAAGACATATAAAGCCATTTTAAGGAAAATAACATATCACCAAATTCAACAAAACCACTCCAAAACCAAACCAAACCAAAAGTAAAAAACTATTCAAGTACCAAGGAGCGGGCAGCATGACTGAATTCCAATCAAACTCGAACCCGGACACGTCATGAAACCCGAAAACCATGACATCCAAAGGGTGAGGAAGAGGAGGAAGAGGAAGAGGTTGAGGATCAGGATGAGGATGAGGATCAGGATGAGGATCAGGGTGAGGATGAGGATCCGGATGAGGATGAGGATCAGGATGAGGATCCGGATGAGGATGAGGAGGAAGAGGAAGAGGGTGAGGGTGAGGATCAGGATGAGGATGAGGTTGAGGAAGAGGAGGAAGAGGAAGAGGATGAGGAGGATGAGGATGAGGGATGTGCATGCGATGGTTCCATTGATCGAGCATGCATATTGATAACAGTATTATCGATACTGCGATGAATGCTTGAAGGATATTTAGAAACTTTAGAATGATAGCTAACGAAACGTGGCAACAATTTCGTTGCATTTTTTCATAACCCATTACTGCAGAGATTGAAAATTGACACTGTTCTCTTAGTTTTTTAAATATATAGAAAATCTTATCATTAAAGCGAACCAACCAAAAATTATCCAAAAGGTATGTGCTCAGTGCTCCCTTGTCCACAGACAGAAGCATCAAGCATGGATTATCATTAACGGAAGTTATCCAAAAGGCATGTGCTCCCCGGTCCACAGACATAGATGTTCACGGTCAGGTAAGGTCGAGTCGGGGTTTTTTAAATTTTGTGAGATCTGATCGGGTCAGATCATGTGAAGGTCGGATCGCGGATCGGGTCATACGGAGATGAAACCCAATCGGATGCGGGTCGGCCAAAAAAATTTCATGCGTGGAAGTTGTAGGTCTCGGTCTTACATTTCCGAAGATATAAAATTCATAAAAATAAGAGATTGTATGAAACAATTATGGCCCAAATACTAAGGGTTATTCGAAGTGGAACCGAAAGTAAATTTAGTATAAGAACTATAAAGGACACATCAAATGTCTGAAATGTAATTACACAAGCGCATACACGATTGAGAGAACTGTGAATGACACATCAAATGTCCGAAATATAATTCCACAAGCGCATATACGATTGAGCATGATTTATATCATGTATTATGCCTCTTATAACATAGTAGTCGTCGGAATTATCGGGGTGTTACAACATTGCTCATAAGTATAGGATGAGCTCCGTCCGAACGAATCCTAACTAGTACATTCTATTATAAGGACACGTAAAATGAAAACATAATCACAAATATATATCTTGAAAACGTAAACTGAAAAATGTATAACATGATAGCGTAAACTGGTAATGTATAAACATAACATGAAAGCCTGAAATGTAAAACACAAATTATACGCATATGACGTGAATATATAATAAACTGATATGTAATTAAACACGTAATTGTGTAACTTGGAAACATAAAACGTAAAACGTAAGCTAAACCACGCAAACTGTGAATATTTCATAATTGAATATTTATATACGAACTAACGCAAAAAACATTAAAAAAAAAACATAACGTTTCACAAAACTGACGCCCAAGAGTTTGTGTGCTCGCGCAATCGAATGAAACCGACAGGGTCCTCGTACATGTAATCTATGAAACATGTGTCCAGATATGATTAGTGTACTTGAACACTATGATGCTAAACATACGCGTGGATAATGAAACGCGCATAATCATGCTCACATGATAGCTTAAGAAGTTTTTCTATTATCTAAGCTATCTTCAACATATCAATTATGGCATATTCGCTAACATGAAAACAAATGCTGTATTTTGAAAATGACTCGGCAAAACAACTTCGCATTATCATGAGGATTATTCAAGATAGACCTGGCCGCCGGTTCGGTTCCGGTTCGGAACCGAACCGAACCGGCCGGTTCACGGTTCCACAAGTGTGGAACCGGAACCGAACCGGTTAATTCCGTTCGGTTCCGGTTCCACACTTAAGTGGAACCGGAACCGTAAACCGAACCGGTCGGTTCCGGTTCGGTTAACGGTTCCCCTTTCGGTTTTTTTTTTTTTTTTTTTTTTTTTTTTTTAAATAATAAATTTTAAAAAATAAAAAAAATTCTATAATCGTAATGTTTTTTCATACTATCACATCATTTTTATAAAATTCTTTTAACATATAATCCTTTTTATAGTCAACTCTTGGCTAGTGCTTTCTTTATATAAGCGATGTGGGATATTTGTTACTTGGCTATTGTGTCCCACATCGCTTATATGAAGAAGTCAATAACCAAGAGTTGGTTATAAAAAGGATGTGGACATTCATGTTTTAGTATTGCAATTTTAAACCTCATTAAGTAATTATTATTAATTAAAAAAATTGAGATTTACTTGTGGAACCTTACGGTTCCAGAAATTTTTTTTTTTTTTTTTTTTTTTACTTCCGGTTCCAACCGGAACCGTACGGTTCCGGTTGGAACCGTTGAACCGCTGGAACCGTTCGGTTCCAGCGGTTCCAACCGGTTCGGTCAGGGTAAGAACCCTAACCGACCGGTCAGGTTCCGGTTCGGTTCCGGAACCGGAACCGGAACCGGTTGGAACCGGAACCTTCCGGTTCCAACCGGTTCGGTTCCGGTTCGGTTCCGGTTCGGTTCCGTTCCGAACCGGAACCTTGGCCGGGTCTAATTCAAGATACCATCTATATCATAATCATAAATTCATGATGCATTTAATTTACAATAAAATTTCTCTTACACCAAACATTCAATCCACGCCCCTTCCTCCATGACATAAACCAAGCTCAGCTACAATCCTCATAGTACCATATTTCACACATCAACAATTTAATTAAGTCATGCAAATTCCATGACATAATACATCTATTTGAGCATCAATATCAACAACTCAAGCATCCATTCTTTAGGATTCCATAATTTTCACATGGGTCAAATTCTAGAGTAATATCATCGAAATCATGATTAAATATTTAGGATGATTTTGAGTCGAAATCCAAATTTTTTGTTCAAATCAAAACATATATTATTTTTATAATAACTCTGCATCAAACACTATCCATCCTGAACAAATTAAAATGTGAAAATAATTATACCAATGCCTAGTAATGAATAATATAATACTTATACTTCTATAAATAAAAAAGAAATTAAAAAAAGAATGTTGGAGTTGGTGATCGTTACGTTAATTTTTATTATTTTTTCTTGTAAATACATGTGTATATATATTTTATTATGAATAAAATAAGCAGTTCATCAATATATTTTCTTTTATCATAGTAAATGCAAAAACTTTTATCCATTTAATCCTACATTCAGGCGCCAATGTGGCGGCCTTCCCTCATTATACTTTATGTAACACCTCAATCATTTTAGCATTGTATCATGGTCATTTCATATAGTTCATGCATGTGATGTTTTATGCACATATGGGGTTATTTTATGGAGCCACCCCGAGCAAGCCAACTTTTGTCAAGATGTATAAAATTTTTCAGAATCACGTTTGTGTTGCTTTCGTTTCAGCATTCCAACGCAATCAGTGTTCGCATTTGAGAAACGTTTTTCAGATCGCTCTTATACTTGAGAGTAAAAAACCACTTTGTGAGTGTGTCAAGTTCTTAGCGTCGTTGTCGGGGAATATAATTTAGTAGATACAATAATAATTTAACATCTTTAACATCCCCCTCCAGAAGATGCTGCCAGCATGGAATATGCTGATCTATCCCTCTGAGCCCTGGATTTTCTGCTTATGAACCTCATTACCAACACCATCTCAAACATAACCCATGCACAGGGGCTGTTCCACAGCCCTACTCAACAACATAAAATGCATTTTTTTTACTCATAACTGTAAACTCAATGATACTTCACTTAACAATTTTGTTAATGGACACTTTTAACATAATACAATGACTTATACAAAACTAATGCATGCATGCAACTTAACTTTGACTGATATCATCATTCCAAACACCCTAGTGGCTGTCATCAGTATTCATTGACCGGCATAAACACACACGTATAACGCAAGCGTACGTATCGTTCAAGTAGTATAAAAGTATCGATCCCACGAGGACTTAATACATAATCTATTAATTTTATGAGGTCAAATGATTACTAGTATCTAACGGGTTGATTGATTGATTTGAAATGGTGATGATTCTAAATTAAAAAAAAAACAAGTAAATAAAATTGCACAAAAGTAGGTTTAAGAAAATTCAATATTAGAAAACTATCTAAGGTTGTGAATCTTTCTAATATCTTTTAAAAGATGAAGTGGTTATTTCATGTTTGTGTAATAAATTGGTTTACTAACCTGGAACACTAAATTATGCAAAAGCCTATGTCGATGGTCAGACGCAAATACCCAGTTTAACTCAATTAACAATATGTCTATGTCAACCAAATTATCTGGATTCATTAAGTTTAAGTTCCAATTATGGCTACCCCCGCCCGACAGGTATATGTCTATCCTGTAAAGAAATCTATTAAAGGGTTATTTATCCTCAAGGAAGATCGTGGGCTATTAAGTCTAAGGCTGAAACCTATAATTCCTTTGTCAAGTTTATTTTAGATTTACCACATCAATCTTATTGGTGATCAGACAACAAGAAGCATTAAGCTTAAGACTTAATAAGTAAACCTTTAAATTACCCAAACTATAAAATAACCCCTTATAAACCGGTGATATTAGAATTCATCACAACCCCAGATAACTAACTTAGTTACGACACAAAACTAGGGCTAGTAAAAACTTAAATAAAATAAAATACATAAAGTAAAATGCTGAAAGTAAATTGCTGAAAAGTAAATGACGAAAGTAAATGCTAAAATTAAATACTGAAAATTAAATGCTAAAACGTAAATGCTGAAGTAAATTACTGAAAAGTAAATGCTGAAAGTAAATTACTGAAAAGTAATGCTGAAAGTAAATTGTTGAAAGTAAATTGCTGAAAAGTAAATGCTGAAAGTAAATTTCTGAAAAGTAAATAAAGTAAAATTACAATAAAAGAAAAGTTGAGGTAAAAGGATCCACTTTTATTACTTCTTTTTTAGATATCTCCTTAATATAATATATTAACTTTGCATGAGAATTACCAACCAGCCATATAGGCGGTATCCAGATTAAGTCAAATTAATAATTAATTACCAACCAACCAATCAAGCGGTATCCAGTTTAGTCAGGTTAAAACCAATTTAAATAATTACCAACCGACCAATATGGCGGTATCCTCGTTAAGTCAGGTTTTAACTAGTTTATATATTATAATTAAGGGAGATTAATCTAAATATTAGTAATAAAAGTTTTACCTTTCCCCAGCAAAAGGGAGTTACCTCCTCATTACTGAAAAGTAAAAACTGAAAATTAAGAAAGAAAAGTAGTGTGCGTAAATAAATTGGCGGAAAGTAAAAACTGAAAAGTAAAGAAAAAAGTGCGAAAGCGGAAATTAATTACTGAAAGCTGTAAATAAACAAACAGATACAATCTTCTTAGTATTCTTAAGGAATTCCTTAGAAGAAAGTATGAATTTTACAAATGAAATGGCTTGGTATTTATAGGCAAAATTTTGCCTCCATCAAATCATCCACCAAATCATTATTAATTGCTCCACTAATTGCTCCACCAAATCCATTATTAATTGCTCCACTAATTGCTTATCATGTTTGGTGGTGATTTGATAATTTTTATTATTTATTTATTAATTTATTTTTTTGCTTTGAAAATGATTGAAAATGACTTTAATAATTACACACAACACACTTCTGGATGGTTCATCAATTTCGGGTATGAAATCTTCAGAATTAGAAATTATTTTTTCTTTAAAAGTTGTAGATCTTTGAGTCTTCTTTAGTCTGAAACTTGAATCAGCTCAATCCGATATCGGAGTAAAACGTTATGACCAAAATACGACAGAAGCGCAAAATTGGAATTTCCAAAATTGCACTTCGTTAAAACGCTCTTTCAAGTTTCCAATCTCCAAAATTAATATGTCAAGTCCAATGTTTGCCCTTATTTGACCCACATTTCGTCCTAAATGATTTCATTGTGTCCCAATATTATTTTATCTGCAAAATAAACTAAAACACATCAAAATGTTCATCAAACCCGAGAAACTAAACAATATATTAAGTAAAAAGGGCGGTAAATATTGATATATTTTCCGCTCATCACACCCCCAAACCTAACATTTTGCTAGTCCTCGAGCAAAATAACAAAATAAAATACAAGAAACGATTAAAATTAAACTAAGCCACTTTCGTAGGGATCACGGTTGCATTTAGCATATGCAACAAGCCTTTAAACCCCTAGGTGTCCCTAGTGGACGAGTTATAGTCTCGTGAGGGCTTACAACAACGATACCCACAAACGTTTTACAAAATTAAAAAGATAATAAAACTAATGCACACAAAAGCAAAAAGACAAGAGAAAAGAGAATAAAGAAGTTAGTGACTAATCAGTGAAACTTCTATTCCAAGTTACTAGTTATTTTCTTTCTTTATAAATTACTGAATAAGTAAATTCTCCGAAAAAATATTAATCAACTCATTTTTGCCCACAACAGTCACAAGTGCAGTTGATAAGAGAGTAATATTTTTGTCCTAAAGTTTTATCAGAATTCACACCTTTTTGCAGCAATAGAATAATTTTTCTGATTTTTCTGATTTTTTCTTTGATTTTTGATTTTTTTTTTATTTATATACAATATCTTTCATCTATGTAGCGAGTGTTGGGTCGGTGACTCCCAAACCAGTTGGCTTTAGGGCACCAGGTGTTAAGACACCCCTACGGACTTAATTACTCAGACTTCAGATATATATATTTTTGCAGCATCTTTGATCCATGTAGCGAGCTTTGGGCCAGTGACTCCCAAACCAGTTGGCTTTAGGGCACTAGGTGTTAAAAAACCCTTACAGACTTAATAACTCGGATCTCAGACATTTTTTTTCTTTACTCCATTGCTTTTTGAGATGTTTCCTCCAATTAAAGTAGAGCACTGAATATTACAAACTTTTCAATTTTAGCTCATGTCCGTATGTTACAATGCATGTTGATAATATCTGTTAACTGAGCATATGAAGATCCATTTTAGTGAGTATTATGGAGAATTCACAAATTAAATAATTTAAAATGAAATAAACAAAAATTAACTTGTTTCAGAAATGGTTTGAGATACGTCTCAGGAGTGGAAATTCCTTACACAACTATCTCTTACCAATTTCACCTTTTTAGTCAAAATAAAAACACAAAAAGGCAAAATATTTTTGTAATTTTTGAAAAAATTTCAATTTTTTTGTATTTTTCGAAAAATTTTGGACTAAAAATAAAAACAACACCAAACTAAAAATAAGGTACTGATCAACTAATTCCCTCCCCCCAAACCTAAATGAGACATTGTTCCCAATGTCTTAAACAGTAGAAGAAGAGTTTAGAAGATAATACCTGGTTAGCTGAAATTCTAGGAAATTAAAGGTTAAGATCCAGATTAATCCGACGCCTCTTACCACGATCGTCCTCGGACCAATTTATCTTTGAAATGATAGGGTCAATTTGTGGTTCATAGGCTAAGAGTTGGTCTATTAGATCCGGAGCAGTTCTGGCAGTGAAGAGGAGTTCTTTTAAATGTTTTGACACGAACCCATTTCTCCGGGCATCATCAAGAAACACACAAAGAAAATCATAAAATCCATCAACGTTAAACAGCTTAATTGGTTTCTGGTGTATGTTCAGGTTCGCCCAAGATAGCACTATAAAAATTCCTCCAATGTGCCCAAGCCTCCTGGCAAAGCTATAAAAGCATCAGCACGGTTAATCATTTCTACCAGTCGTTCAGACATACCTGGCACGATTAACTCTTCTCCGTTTGATGGTCCAATAAGATTTGTCTCCGCCAAGGGTTTTGGGATGATTCCCAAAACGTGACTGCCTCTTTCCTGTACGGCCTTTGAAACGATCCTCATTAGTCCAAGATTGCCTCCGCCATATACTAAGTGCATATTCCTTGCTGCTAGACTCTACCCAATTTCTGTGCTGCTTCTACGTATTGTGGCTTAGTACCAACACTAGTACCGCAAAACACACAGATGTTTTCAACTCGTCTTCTTGAAGTGGCTTCCATGTTTTACTATGGAAGTCTTCAAAAGTGCAATGATGAGTTGAATTTATAACACCTGAAAAGGGTGAGTAAAATAATAGCACTAGTACCTGTCAAATGACAATTATTAGTTAAACAGTAAAATAAATCGTAATAGTCAAAAAGGTCTGGATCCTGTCGGAGAAAACAACAAAACAAATTACAATTATTAGGAAAAGACAAAGAGATATAATATGTACAAGAAAAGTGGCGGCTTGAATGACGTCTATGCGTCAGAGACAAGCTTCTCATCCAATTTTCTTATAAATTGGCAAACATGGTCTTTTTGAGTCAGATTCCCAAAACTTAATTGTTGTTTTCTTTTTGAAATTGTGTATATAACACACGAATTTCGTGATACACATATCCACTGGGATGCGTCTCAAGAGTTTTAGATATATCATCCAACGACTCCTTACTCAAGCCATCCCTAATGAATTAATATTATCTTTATCTTCGCGTTATCAGACACCATTCCTAAAGAACGACAACGAGTATCACAAAACATACGAGCACATTTATAACAGACACGATTTATTTTGGCTCTTCTCTTTTTAGCATATGTGCTCTTTCCTAAACCAGACAGATGTGAAATAAGATCAGAAGACTCACCTGCCAATCGGACCCGTGCTTCAATAATCCAATGAATGTGAGTAGGAATAACCTTGATCATCAGTAGTCTCATCAGTTCCAAAAAAGCTTTGTAAACTTTCATCAGAGATTTTTGAGGGAGAGAAGGAATTTGCTTGTGAAGAATTGCGAGAACTTCTTCCATCCTAAAATGACTAACCTGCAAAAATTAAACACACAAAATTAAATCACACCAAATCACAATATATACAAAAATTGCATGGGTTGCCTCCCTGTGAGCGCTAAGTTTAACGTCGTCAGCTAGACGTGACTTCTCGAATGATAGGTTGGATCTGAAAGTGTAACACTTTCTTTTTGTCGCTCAAATGATTCTCCCCAGTAGTGCTTAACACGCTTGTTTTTAACCTTGAAAGTTTTGTTGGAGTCAGGATCATGTATCTCAACGACTCTATCTGGTAAAACCTTGGTGATCACAAATGGACCTGACCACTGTGATTTTGGCTTCCATGGGAAGAATTTCATCCTTGATTTTTTTAAAAGAACCTTCTGCCCTGGTTCCAGTTGTATGCGCACTAACTTCTCATCATGTCTCTTCTTGGCCTTTTCTTTGTACAATTTGGCATCCTCAAAAGCTGATTGTGAAATTCCTCCAATTCGTTGAGCTGGTGGAACTTTTTTCTCTTCTATTACTTGTAGTTCAAGAATTGGTTTTTTCAGTGCAAAAGATGTTTTTATCTTCAGGCTCCATAGGCAATTGACATGTTTTAAGTTTGTCAGTATAACTTTGCATTGCATTGAAGTTCTGAATGGTACTGTGTATCACATCAAGTCTGAAACATTCCTCCTTCTTTTCATCATCTGGGAAATTCATGGCCTTGAAAACATTGAATGTTACCTCTTGGTCTTGTACCCTCATGGTTAATTCTTTTTTTTGTACATCAATAATGGTTCGACCTGTAGCCAAGAATGGTCTCCCCGAGGATGATCGGCACGTCTGCGTCTTCCTCCATATCAAGGACAATAAAATCTACTAGGAAAATGAATTTGTCAACCTTGACCAGCACATCCTCAACTACGCCTCTTGGAAATACAAGCGTTCTATCAGCAAGTTGTAGAGAGACTGAAGTGGGCATTGTTTCTCAATCTGCAGTTTCCTGAAAATAGAAAAAGGCATCAAGTTAACACTTGCACCTAAATTACATCAAGCCTTACCAAAGTTATGTTCTCCTATGATGCAATGAATGGTAAAACTGCCAGGATCTTTCAACTTTGGGGGAAATTTCCTCTGAATGATGGCACTGCATTCTTCCATCAATGCTACTGTCTCGTAATCTCCCAATCTCCGTTTTCGTGAAAGAATGTCTTTCATGAATTTTACATAGCTGGGCATTTGTTCCAAGGCTTCTGCAAATGGAATGTTGATGTGCAGCTTTTTGAACACCTCCAGGAAATGAGCAAACTGCTTGTCCAGTTTGTTTTTCTGAAGACGCTGAGGAAAATGTGGAGGTGAAGTGATCTGTTCTTTTTCCTTTGCTTCTTTTTCCTCTATCTGTTGCTTTGTTTTTTTGGAACTTCCTCAACAGTTGTTTTGGCTCCAACATCTTTGTTGATTTCAGTACCACTTTTTAACATGATGGCATGACACTGCTCATTTCCCATGTTCCTTGGATTTGGCTCAGTATTGCTGGGAAGGTTTCCTGGCGGTCTGTAACTTTGAGCATTGGCCAGTTTTCCGATTTGATTCTCCAGTGCTTTGATGGAAGCTGATTGGCTCTGAAAGATAGCATTATATGCTGCTTGTTTCTTTTTGAACATCTCTACAATCCATTCTTTCATTTCTGGTTCTTTTTCAAACTCCTCCTCTGGTTGCTGTTGGAATCCTGGTGGTGGATAGTTCTCTGCTGTGGGAATCCAGGTGGTGGATTGTTCTTTTATCCTGAATTGTTGATCCCTGAAAAATTGGGATGATTCCTCCACCCTGGGTTTTAGGTGTTGGAATATGGATTGTTCCCCTTTCTGTTGAAATTATTGACATAATTCACCGTCTCTTCAAGTTGGTTTGGTTTCTGGTGCTCCTCCATATGGTGAACTTGTGGATCCAGTGCTGAGAGTCTCCATGAATTTGCATATCTGATCCAGCTTGGCGTTGACTGCTGTATTGGCTCCATTTTCATAAATTCCTTGCAATTCTTTGGATCATGCTTCTTTCTGTTGGCCACAAGGAATTTTTGTTGGCCATTTCTTCGATTAGGTCACAAGCTTGATCTTCTCCTTTTGCCATTAAAGCTCCTCCAGCAGCAGCATCGATTGTGGTTCTCATCAGTCCAGAAAGTCCATTATATAAGGTTTGGACTTGAAGCCATTTTGGAATCTCATGGTGGGGACATTTCCGGAGAAAATCTTTGTATCTTTCACAAGCTTCGTAGAGAGTTTCCGAGTCTTGTTGTACAAAGGATGTGATGTCATTCCTTAGCTTTCCAGTTCTGGCTGGTGGAAAGTACTTTGCAAGAAATTTGGTGGCTAAAATGTTCCAAGTTGTGATGGAACCTGCTGGTAATGAATGTAGCCAAGCTTTAGCTCTGTCCTTCAAGGAGTATGGGAAAATACACAGTTTCATTGCTTCTTCAGCTTCTTGGTTGTAATTGAAAGTGCCGCAAACTTCCAGGAAGTTGCTGATGTGGGCATTAGGATCTTCAGTTGCATTCCACCCAAACTGAACTGACTGCTGAATCATTTGAATGCATGTTTTTATGTCACCCGCCACGCTGCATTTGCTGGTAAGGGAGGAAGTACAATACAAGAAATGAGTCTGTCAACCACCGGAATGGTTCTGTCTCGAATGTGAATTGGTGGTGTAACCTCCTAAGGTTCAGGTTCTATGTTGACTAAAGCTTCTTAGCCTTCTCACCTTTCCCTTCTCAACTGTCCGATGGTTCTTTCAATTTCTGGGTCAAGCGGTCGGAGTTCAAAGCTTCTGGTTCGTCTCATGTAGTTTCTGAGAACCTGAAACACAAGAAAATAAAACAATAAGTGAAAAGAAATTAGATACAAGTAACTTATCTAACCCTAAAACTAATAGTGAAAGATAAATAAGTCCCCGACAACGCACCAAAAACTTGACCGGCGTAAACAAACACGTATAATTCAAGAGTATGTATCGTTCAAGTAGTATAAAAAGTATCGATCCCACGAGGACTTAATACCTAATCTATTAATTTTATGAGGTCAAATGATTACTAGTATCTAACAGGTTGATTGATTGATTTGAAATGGTGATGATTCTAAATTTAAAAAAAACAAGTAAATAAAATTGCACAAAAGCAGGTTTAAGAAAATTCAATATTAGAAAACTATCTAGGTTGTGAATCTTTCTAATATCTTTGAAAAGATGAAGTGGTTATTTCATGTTTGTGTAATAAATTGGTTTACTAACCTGGAACACTAAATTATGCAAAAGCCTATGTCGATGGTCAGACGCAAATACCCAGTTTAACTCAATTGAACAATATGTCTATGTCAACCAAATTATCTGGATTCATTAAGTTTAAGTTCCAATTATGGCTACCCCCGCCCGACAGGTATATGTCTATCCTGTAAGGAAATCTATTAAAGGGTTATCTATCCTCAAGGAAGATCGTGGGCTATTAAGTCTAAGGCTGAAACCTAAAATTCCTTTGTCAAGTTTATTTTAGATTTACCACATCAATCTTATTGGTGATCAGACAACAAGAAGCATTAAGCTTAAGACTTAATAAATAAACCTTTAATTACCCAAACTATAAAATAACCCCTTATAAACCGGTGATATTAGAATTCATCACAACCCCAGATAACTAACTTAGTTACGACACATAACTAGGGCTAGTAAAAACTTAAATAAATAAAATTTATAAAGTAAATGCTGAAAAGTAAATTGCTGAAAAGTAAATGACGGAAAGTAAATGCTAAAATTAAATACTGAAAATTAAATGCTGAAAAGTAAATGTTGAAAGTAATTACTGAAAAGTAAATGCTGAAGTAAATTACTGAAAAGTAAATGCTGAAAGTAAATTGCTGAAAAGTAAATGCTGAAAGTAAATTGCTGAAAAGTTAATAAAGTAAAAGTACAATAAAAGAAAATGATGAGGTAAAAGGATCCACTTTTATTACTTTTATTTTAGATATCTCTCTTATATAATATATTAACTTTGCATGAGAATTACCAACCAGCCATATAGGCGGTATCCAGATTAAGTCAAATTTAATTTAATTACCAACTGACCAATCAGGCGTATCTAGTTTAGTCAGGTTAAAACCAATTTAAATAATTACCAACGACCATATGGCGGTATCTTCGTTAAGTCAGGTTTTAACTAGTTATATATTATAATTAAGGGAGATTAATCTAAATATTAGTAATAAAAGTTTTACCTTTTACCCCCTTAAGAAGGAGTTACCTCCTCATTACTGAAAAGTAAAAACTGAAAATTAAAGAAAGAAAAGTACTGTGCGTAAAAGTAAATTACGGAAGTAAAAACTGAAAAGTAAGAAAAGAAAGTGCGAAAGCGGAAATTAATTACTGAAAGCTGTAAATAAACAAACAAGATACAATATTCTTAGTATTCTAAGGAATTCCTTAGAAGAAAGTATGAATTTTACAAATGAAATGGCTTGGTATTTATAGGCAAAATTTTGCCTCCATCAAATCATCCACCAAATCAATTATAATTGCTCCACTAATTGCTCCACAAAATCCATTATTAATTGCTCCACTAATTGCTTATCATGTTGGTGGTGATTTGATAATTTTTATTATTTATTTATTATTTATTTTTTTGCTTTGATAATGATTGAAAATGACTTTAATAATTACACACAACACACTTCTGGATGGTTCATCAATTTCGGGTATGAAATATTCAGAATTAGAAATTATTTTTTCTCTAAAAGTTGTAGATCTTTGAGTCTTCTTTAATCTGGAACTTGAATCAGCTCAATCCGATATCGGAGTAAAAAGTTATGCCCAAAATACGACAGATGCGCAAAACTGGAATTTCCAAAACTGCACTTCATTAAAACGCCATTTCAAGTTTCCAATCTCCAAAATTAATATGTCAAGTCCAATATTTGCCCTTATTTGACCCACATTTCGTCCTAAATGATTTCATTGTGTCCCAATATTATTTTATCTGCAAAATAAACTAAAACACATCAAAACGTTTTTCAAACCCGAGAAACTAAACAAAATATTAAGTAAAAGGGGCGGTAAATATTGATATATTTTCCGCTCATCATCCATTATCTTGAACTCGTCCCCAGATAATCTGGAAAACAGAAAACTGGGAGTGGGGGGGGGGGGGTTAGATCGTTTGCACTACCTAGTGAGAGGACAATTTTAAAACTGAAATACTTTATGATGAATTATGGTTCTAAAAACCGAAATCCTCTCAAGAAAATATTTTTTTTTTCTGAAATCTCTTTCTTATCTGAAAACACAACTCTTTCTATAAAACTATTCTATAACTCTTTTCTGGCTGTAAAACTCTGAGATTACTTTTTATAAAATTGAATTTTTTGGAAAACTCTTTCATAAAACTTATCGTATAAACTCTTTTAAATAATAGAAATAAAATTTTAAAGAAATTTATAATTGGATATTATTATCAAATAAATATAATGAAATTTTTTATATATTTGAATTTTATTAAATTAAATTAAAAATAAAATAAAAATTTTAATTCTGGTTGGAACCGAACGATTCCGGTTGGAACCGTTCGATTCCAACGGTTCGGCTATAGTGGGAACCCTAACCGAACCGTACGGAACCGGTTCCGATTCCGAAAGGAACTGGAACCGTCCGATTCCTTTCGGTTCAAATTCAGTTCCGAACCGAAACCATGGCCGGATCTAGTATCAACTACCACTACAACTATTTTTTAAAGAAAAATTTATGTACATCAAAGATATGTATAACAAATTAATAAATTATGACACATATATACAAGTAAGTGGGGTATCTTAATTTAAATTTTGCCTTTAAATATCAAATATAGCCATTCGTTAAAATAAATCGAACAATAAATAATCTAAGTCAAAATAACATTTGATCATGTCATTTCATCCACCAATAAATTCGATGATATCAATCACTTAAATTTTAATATTTAGATTTAAGTTAGAAATTTAAATTAATATATTCCCACCCATGTATAATACTTATGAAGTGTAAAATATTCTTTGTATTGTCTACAGACGAAAGATTTGGATTAGATGTTGAGATAAATTTTATATATTTTTTTTATATATAATTTTTTATCAATAATTATTAGATAATAATTGATATTTAACTAATTGTGCATTGCTATATATTAAAACATGACCAAAAAAATTATGAAAAATGTAGCACAATTCAATTCAATTCAATACTGAAAAAAGCAGCATATTTCGGTATAATTATACAAATATTCGTAATTATAATTATTTGATTTTAAAAAAGTTACCATTCATTTTTTTTCTTTTAAAAAAAATATAATTACTTTTAATTATCAGTTCTATTCAGTTTTTTAATAACAACAATAAAAATTAAAAAATTAATAACATTTATTAAAATCTAATATTTATTCAGATTTTGTACATTATTGTTGGTTTCTAAAGTTGTCCCAAGATCAATTTAAGCAATGAAAAACATGTGAATACAATAAAGAAGTATGGCAGACTCATACTTACAATGAACGGATTATGGAAGTGTTGATAACAAAAATTTTCTCCTTGTAGAAGCCCTCCAAGATTTCGGCCAAGGTCCCAATTTGTTGAATATGAACAAGCTCCGAGCTTTGAGAGGATTCCAAGCTCTTAGATTGGTTTCTCTATCACCTTTGAATGATTCTTCTGTGTGCTAGCACTCTTGAAGATTTGCAACAAACCTTCTAAAGTTCTTTGGAGAGTCACGGCAATGAAGAAATTGTTGGAAGAAAAAAATGCCCAATACCGTGAGCTAAAGAGAGAGGAAGGAGATGAAGTTTTGTAAAATGTTGACTTGTGTGTTTTGATTTCAAAAACAAAACATATACCAAATCCTAATATTTGGTAAAAGTCTTTCAAACCATCAAATTGAGTGTAGGAAAAGCAACCATAATTCCATCACCTAAAACCATCACCAAAAGGTAAAAGGTTGACAAGTGATGTGACATGATGTGACTTGTGGGTCCCACATGATTCAAAAAGCGAGTAAGCCCGCAAACACTCAAGGGCTCGGGTTCGCTAATTCCGAATTAACAAACTTTTCCGTTGCGACGTAATTAAATCAAATTTAATTAAATAATTATGCCAAGCAAAATTACTATTCACGTCGCTAGTGAATTAATTCTAAATTAACTCGTTTGCCAGAATTAAAATCTAATTTTAATTCCGCGTCAAAATCTAATTTCGTTTAATATATCGAATATATTATTTTATCGATTAATTCCAAATTAATCGTTCTCTCTCTTCAAATAGTATTTTATCCTAGATAAAATCTCTCCGTAATTAATCCCAGATTAATTATGCTTGAATCATAAGTCATCGGTGAATCTTCGGGAAGCGACCCAAGAGATCCCTGGATATGTTGGCAGTAAATCCGGTCATCAAACTATCTGAACACGTACGTACCTCGTACTACGTTTTTACCGATTTATAAGACATGGTTGGCTTCTAGCAAAGCGTCATGCCTACCCAATTCTCCAGAAATATTCTTAATGGAATATATAATCTATATCAGGCGTAGTATACATAGTATTGCGTATTATGATCCAGTATCGGATGTCACATGCAAGGCCTGTGGCTGGAATAGTGTCTGCCCCTTACGAAGCATATATCGGATTACAAGCAACTAGTCTCTTTAAATCGGATAGTCATGACCTTGTCATATTATCTCGATGGTTGCAACCATTTAGAGTACCAGTTCTGTATCCCTGCGTGATCATCATCTCCATATGACTGAAGTGATACTTCCTTCTTGACATCAAACCCAATACACTACGATTCTCAATAAACCCAGAAGAGGCGTACACAGAACCTGTTAAAGTCCCGGACGACCAAAACCACAGCGTATTGATTGTTGCAAGTACTAGCGATGTAAGTCTCAGGTTAAGACCAAATACACCTACCCTGATGCGGATTCACATAGACACATGGTCATACTACCAATGGGATTCCGCGGGGTCTATCCAGAATGAAGTTGTTTCCGTACCATCGGTAAACACAACCTCCTATCACACTTGCATAAGTATCCAATACTTAAATATATGAGAACTATGCTGTTACGCTTCCATAACACGCACAAGTACGATACTAGTCTATTCCGCATTATCGATATCCAATCTCGATAATAATACGACTAGGGATATTTAATGATTAAACCTTTATGGAATGATACTGTCTCATATCTTATAATCCGAAACTAATCATAGGGACTTTTATCATTTATATATATTTAAGTAATCAAATTACAAAATGATCCATTGCTACATAATTAATTTGTACAAAAACCACAATGTCTTTTACAAATAGTGACGCTATGGGTCATAATTGTCTAACAATCTCCCACTTGGCCTATATCCAGTCACTCAAGCATCTAATACCTGAACTATGTACATGTCGCTCAAACTTTTGCTGAGGAATATCTTTCGTCAGCGGATCTGCAATGTTGTCCTCTGATGCGACCTTCTCGATCTTCACATCGCCACGATGTATGATCTCACGAATTAGATGGAAACGTCAAAGAACATGCTTGGATCGTTGATGAGACCGCGGTTCCTTAGCCTGCACTATAGCCCCATCATTTTCACAATACAATGGAACGGGCTCAGCTGCTAACGGAACTACTCCTAATCCAATTAGGAATTTTTGGATCCAAACTGCCTCTTTTGCTGCTTCAGCTGCAGCAATATACTCTGCTTCTGTTGTTGAATCGGCAACAGTCTCTTGCTTGGAAGATTTCCAGCTTACTGCTCTGTTATCCAAACAAAATATGTACCCGGATTGCGACATGCAGTCGTCTTTATCGGTTTGGAAACTTACTTCGGTATACCCAGTTACCTCAAGTTCTCCATCTCCATAGATTAAGAAAGCATCCTTAGTTCTTCTAAGATACTTTAGGATATTCTTAACCGCCATCCAATGACTATCACCTGGATCGGCCTGATAGCGACTACACATGCTCAAAGCATAGAAGACATCAGGTCGCGTACATATCATGGCATACATGATCGATCCGACTGCCGAGTCGAACGGTATCCGACTCATTTTGTCTCTCTCATCTTGAGTTTTAGGACACATTTCCTTTGATAGAGTGACACCATGTGACACTGGCAACAGTCCCCTCTTAGACTGATCCATGTTGAATCGCTTCAACACTTTATCAATGTACGTGCTCTGGGAGAGTCCAAGCAGCTTTCTAGATCTATCCCGATAGATCTTTATTCCCAGAATAAAGGCTGCTTCTCCCAGATCCTTCATGGAGAATTTTAATGAAAGCCAAGCTTTCACCGATGTTAACATGGGAATGTCATTTCCAATTAGCAATACATCGTCAACGTAAAGGATAATGAATGTCAGTGCGCTCCCACTAACCTTCTTATATACACAAGGATCATCCTCATTTTGAACAAAATCATATTCTTTTATGATCTCATCAAAATGTTGGTTCCAAGAACGCGATGCTTGCTTCAATCCATAAATGGATCAATTTAACTTACAAACCTTGTTTGCAAGTCTAGGAACGAAAAAACCGTCAGGCTGTTGCATATAAACATCCTCCAAAAGGTTTCCGTTAAGGAAAGCGGTTTTGACGTCCATCTGCCATATCTCGTAATCGAAATATGCAGCAATATCAAGTATTATCCTAATGGATTTAATCATGGCAACGGGTGAAAATGTTTCATCGTAATTGACACCATGTCGTTGACGATACCCTTTCGCTACAAGCCTAGCTTTGTAGGTTTGTACGTTGCCATCCATGTCAATCTTCTTCTTGAAGACCCATTTGCAACCAATAAGCTTTACGCCTTCTGGTGCATCAACCAGTGTCCAAACTTGGTTGGTGTACATGGAATCCATTTCGGAATTCATGGAATCTTGCCATAAACCAGACTCAATACCTTGTATCGCTTCCTCATACGTAGCCGGCTCATTTTCCTCAATAAGATTAATATCCACATGAGGTGAGATCAGAAACCCATACCTCTCAGGTTGTTTTCTGACTCTTTCCGACCTACGCGGTCATTGTGTATTCGAAGATTGTGGTACAGTCTCATCAGTGATGGACTGTTCATGTTCCGTTAAGGATTCTGTGCCAGGAACAGTATCACTTTGATTTTCATCGAGTTCTTCTTTCTTCCCACTTATCACTGCATTTAGGAATTCATTCTCAAGGAAAACCGCATGTAGAGCAACGAATACTTTGTTCTCTTGTGGGTGATAGAGGTAATATCATTTGGTTTCCCTAGGATATCCTACAAATAGGCATTTATCCGATTTGGGTTCTAGTTTGGTACCTTCCAAACGTTTGACGTATGCCCAGCAACCCCAAATCTTTAGGAATGAGAAACCCGATTTCTTTCCTGTCCATATTTCATACGGAGTCCGTTGAACAGACTTTGACGGAACCTTATTCAAAATAAGTATTGCACTGTTCAATGCATATCCCCAGAAGGAAATAGGTAGCTCTGTGCGAATCATCATAGACCTCACGATGTCTAACAAAGTTCGGTTTCTCCGTTCGGACACACTATTTAATTGCGGTGTTCCAGGAAGAGTCCATTGTGAAAGAATACCATATTCTTTCAAGTAATCAAGAAACTCATTGCTTAAGTACTCACCACCACGGTCCGACCGTAATGTCTTAATACTTTTGCTGGTCTGTTTTTCTACTTCGTGTCGAAACTCTTTGAATTTCTCAAAAGTTTCCGACTTGTGTCTTATAAGATACATATAACCATAACGCGATGAATCATCCGTAAAGGTTACGAAGTATTCATATCCACCTCTAGCCTGGCTAGACATGGGCCCACAAACATCACTATGAACAAGGGCTAACAGTTCGGTGGCACGTACACATTTACCGCTTAAAGGTGATTTAGGCATCTTGCCTAATAAACAAGATTTGCAGACGTCATATGAATTTGGATCAAATCCGTCCAAGTACCCACTCTTCGAAAGTGTGGATATACGTGTCTTGTTTATGTGTCCCAGATGACAATGCCACATATAAGTTTCATCTTGGTTACTTACTTTAAGCCTTTTGTTTGTTACATTATATGTTTGAGATTGATTTATATTCAAAATATAAAGACCATTATTTGCATCAGCTATGCAAATTTAGGTACACACCAGAAGGTAGTTCCTAAATCTAGGTATCTACGGTTAAAATAGTGACTTTCGTCCCGTTTCCAATTCAGATAATCTCTATTGAAGTCAGTATCCTGTTCAAACACAGATTCTGAACATCAATATATATTTATGTATCACACTAAGTATTTAAATCCAATTTAATACTAGTAATGAACATATATGACAAACATATTTGAAGTCAGAGCCTTGCCCGTCTTCTATTCCTTCATGTCTGCTATGTCCAAACGGCAGTCACGCTTCCGCGATCCCGTTTGCCACAATTAGCAGACATTTTGGGATTGTCCTTTATCTTCCCAGAAGATTATAATGATTTTGCCTTTGCCATTTTTCAACATTCCAGAAGCCTTTGGCCTAGCCTCGGCCTTCTAGAATATCGAAGTAAAGTGCGCCTTGCGCTACTTGCCTAATTGAAAAGTTTGACTTTATCTCATTGAGAATAGTCATTAATTCTCCAAGAATTAACTATTGCAATTTTAGTACTTCTAAAATCTAAATATAGATTTATGAAGATCCTTCAATTTCTTCATCATACTTTAAGGATCTAATCCTTAGTTCTGATTCAGAAATTAAGGAGTCTACTTGACAAGTATAATGGATTAAGCACTTAAGTTGTCATCAAATAAATCTTCCAAAGATTATGCTCTACTATTTGCTTAACTCCGGGCATTAGGCTTAATTTATTATTTTATCAAATAAAATAACTTATTATTTTCCAGGACCATCCTGAAAATTTATTCCCAATTTTTTTTTGAAAATTAAAGCATTTAATTACATTTTCTCTAGGATTATGAATTAAACGTCAATCTTTCAATTTTATCTTGACTTTAATAGTCCAACTATTTAATCAATGATTAAGGTACGATTAATTATAATGATTATTGTAGTCCAACTATTTAATCAACTATAATTAATTAAATCAAATATATTAATTATTATAATCCAATCATATAATCAAATATAAATGAATAGTTTGAATATATAGTCAAACTATTTATTAAAACAACAATTTAAATATTAGTCCAACTAACATTTAATTCGTTTGACGAATGATATAGTTTGAGCGTGTATGGCGAGTAATTGAACGAATATTGCAAATTCAATTCTTGCCTCCCACTATTTTTCGGCGAGCCTCTAACCCTCTGTCGAGTACTCGGGAAACCGTGTTTCCTAGTGGGCTAGGATCCCGTTAAATATCACACAATCTTGACTTTGGCCAACAAATTGTATGATAATTAACTAGGTAGATCTCTAAGATCAATTGGATCCAATCCAATTCCTAGATCCAGTAGGCGGACATCCAAGTCCTAAACATATATTTTATATATGCCAATACATCCAATGTATTACCTAACCTTTTTCCTCTGAATCAACTAAGCCTTGGCTTTGGCACAACAAACTTAGTGATCCCAGTCAAGCGCGACCCATTGACCATGGAAAGCTTCGTAATCAATGTCGATGGACAAGAAGTGGTCTTGACTTTGGCCAACAAACCACAACTTGGACAAGACACTGATATGGAACAAAGCTCTCGTGATTCAAACACATCTTCGACAGACAAAGGCCTTGACTTTGGCCAACAAACCAATGCCGTCTTAGATCTTGAGTGAGAATCACTCAATGGAAGGAAAGACGCTTAATATTTTGCGAGGGTTTTTCGCGGCAAATTGGCAACCAATTTATTATCTTTGTTAAGGTCTCATCATCATACACCCTTAAGCATGCATTCTAATACATAATAAAGCGTATATGAAAAGTAATAATGATATGCGGATGGATACTTTACACATTGATCCTAGATCAAATCTCTCTCTTTCTCTCTCCCGCTAGCACAAAATCTGCTTCTACTACCCGTTACACTACACTTCTAAAGAAACCTCATTTACATTGAGGGGAATAGGTGAGAAGAGAATACAAAGAATAAAGAGGTGATAAGGCTGGACACGCAGGTCCACTAATAAATCAATTTATTACAATTACACACAATTTCTAAAATTGTCCCACCCATCTAATATCCATCTGATATACATTATTCATGCATCGCAACCATGTATTCACACAAGCATGTTATCAATCACTCTAATCAAATTAATTAATCTGATAATTAGTGACCATCCAATGTTCAAACAACGATTTGATTTTGCTCGAGTCAAACTCGTTTTTGCGAATAACTACATAAAGTACAAATTCTCGAATTAAATTAAACTACAACATTAAATCTAATTTAACATGCATTTAATTCTAATTCGCTTATTTAATTCCAAATTAAATAACACACTTTATTTAAACGAACCATTACGACTTAAATTCCAAATTTTATCGCTACGGGTCTCAAAGCCCGATTAACGTCCAACGTCAATTTAATTAAAGTCTAATGGGCTTTTAATTAATTTCTTAAGGCGTGGACTTTTGGTCAACTCGGGTCAAACCCACAACCAAAGTCCAATCCGGGAATTACCCCATAAGCCCAAAAATTAATTTTGGCCCATTAGGCCCCATTAAACTTTAAAGGTCCATTTGTTGTATTTGGGCTTTATGGAGGCGGTTTTGGGCCCAATTGGATCCAATACAATTTGCCTTAACCCAACTTTGTACAACAAAGCCCATTAAGCCCAATAAACATTTAAGCCCAAATACAATTTCAAGCCCAATTTAATTAACACAAAAATTCCAAATTCCCATTTAATTAAACCAAAGTGCATTAACACAATTAATTACCCAATTAACATTTCTAAAATATCAATTAACACAACTAATCATGCTCATTAACCACAAAACATGTCCAACATATTTGATCAAAAATCAAACCCATTCATCATGCTTTAACTCTCTCGGCCAATGGGAATTATTATGCCAAATTACAAATCCAATCCAATTGAATCAAATTCAACACTTAATCAATATTCCCAAATGATTTCTAATACATCCAATGAATCAAAAAAAATCAAAATACACCAAGACCACATAAGGCACAACTCTCGGCCAAGCTCAAGATTTGGGCAAATTTGTTCCAAACCAAATTTGATCAAATTGATCCAATCAATCATCAATAAAAACACATTAAACATACTTATTCATCCAATTTCACAAATCATGCTCAAACACATTTTTACCCAAATTTTAAGCCCTTTGCGTATTTCATGCTTTTACTCGCTCTGATACCATTGTTGGAGTTTCTAGGTCCATAGGATCGAATACAAGCAATGAAATATGTGCGAATACAAATCGAGAAAGTCGTGGAATACTTACATCGATCGGTTGAGCGAAGCGGCAACGAACAAAATTTCAGATTGCTCACTGCACTGGTTCGGCAGTCCACTGCAACAGCCCACTGGTTTGCACCCATTGGAGGTCCTCGAACAAGCTCCAAGCTTCGTCGAATGATTCCCTCCCGGCTCATGGGTGAACTTCCCTATCACCTTCGCATGTCTCGTAAGTGTGCTAGCACTTGTGATTTTGCCACAAAGTCACACTCTTGGCTTCCCTACTGCTCGGCATTTACAGCAAAACCAGAAGGTTTTTGGCCCTTTGGGCGTGAGCAAGAAGAAAGAAATGGGAGAGAGAGAAGTTGTGTTTGGTTTCACAAATTTGTGTTTAAATACACACATTTGAATTTCAATTCATTTCAAGTGAATTTGGATTTCAAAAAGAAAAACCATTAAAGCTTTAATGGCACCAACCCACACATCAACTTGTCAATCCATCAATCAGTGAATAGTGACTGACGTCAATTACTCAAAGTGAAAGACATCAATCACTTGATTGATGAATGATGTGACGCTAGAAGCGACTAGCGATTTGACGCTTGATTTGATTTGCCGCACTCAAATTCGAAATGCGAATGCGCTCGCAAATAATCTCAGGCTCGGGTTCGCTAATTCTAAATTAACAAATTTTCCGTTGCGACGCAATTAAATCTAATTTAATTAAATAATCATGCCAAGCATAATTACTATTCACGTCGCTAACGAATTAATTCGCTCGCCCGAATTAAAATCTAATTTTAATTCCGGGTCGAAATCCAATTTCGTTTATATATCGAATTTATTTAATCGATTAATTCCAAATTAATCGTTATCTCTCTTTAATTGATATTTTATCCCAGATAAAATATCTCCGCAATTAATCCCATATTAATTTTCTCTCTCTTCTAATTAATCCCAGATTAAGATAGAGTGCGAGTTATACGTCATCGGTGAATCTTTGGGAAGCGACCCATGAGATCCCCGGATATGTTGGCAGTCAAATCGGTCGTCGGACTATCCGAACACGTAAGTACCAAGTACTACGTTTTACCGATTTACAAGACAAGGTTGGCCTCTAGCAAAGCCCCATGCCTACTCAATTCTCCGGAAATATCCTTACAGGAATAAGGATCTATATCAAGCGTAGTATACCGTAGTATTGCATATTTCTGTCCAGTATCGGATGATCACATGCAAGGCCTGGGGCTGGTACAGTGTCTGCCCCGTACGATGCATATATCGGATGACGAGCAACTAGTCTCTTTAAAATCGGATAATCATGACCAAGTCATATTATCCCGACGGTTGCAACCTTATATAGAGAGCCAGTTCTGTATCCCTGCGCGATCATCAACTCCATATGACTGGAGTGACACTTCCGTCTTGACATCACACCCAACACACTACGATTCTCGATATACCCAGAATTGGCGTACACAGAAACCGGTTAAAGCCCTGGACGACCTCAACCAAAGTATATTGATTGTCGTATGCATTAGCGGTGCAAGTCTCAGGTTAAGACCAAATACACCTACCCTGATTTCGGACTTCCATAGACACGTAGTCATACTACCAATGGAATTCTGAGGGGGTCTATCCAGAGCGAAGCTGTTTCCCGTACCATCGGTGAAACACACCCTCCTATTACACTTGCATGAGTATCCTATACCCAAATATATGAGAACTATGTTGTCGTTCCCTCACAACGCGCACAAGTGTAATACTAGTCTTTTACGCATTTATCGATGTCCAATCTCGATAATGCTCTGACTATGGATATTTAATGATTTATCCTTCGTGGACTGATACTGTCTCATATCATTCTCAATCCAGGAACAAATCATAAGGACCTCTCATCATTTATATATCTTGGTGATCTAATCACAAATGTTAATAGTGCAATCTTCTTTGTCACATAGTTAATTTGTACAACAACACCGTGATCTGTACAAATAGTGACGCTATGGGTCATAATTGTCCAACAGTTACGCTTCCATAACACGCACAAGTGTAATACTAGTCTATTCTGCATTATCGATGTCCAGTCTCGATAATACTACGACTAAGGATATTTAATGATTAAACCTTTATGGATTGATACGGTCTCATATCTTATAATCTGGAACTAATCATAGAGACTTTTATCATTTATATATATTTAAGTAATCAAATTACAAAATGATAAAATACAATTTCCATTGCTACATAATTAATTTGTACAAAAACCACAATGTCTTTTACAAATAGTGACGCTATGGGTCATAATTGTCTAACAATTATAACTTTTATAATCATCACAACTACATTAATATAAGCATTTCATGAAATATATTCATCATTTAGATAATTTAAAATATAGAAAAATAAAAAAGAAACAAACCAAAATAAAAAAAATAAAAACATTTCATGAAATAATCATTACTAAATACCAAATAAATTAATAATACAACAAACAAAAAAATATAAAAACAAAAAAACATGATTAAAATTAAAAATAAATTAATAAAATCAAATTATTTTGTTAATTCGGTTCAGTTCATATTTTAGTTAAAAATTGAAAAAATTAAGTTCGGTTTGGTTCGATTTTTAATTAAAAAAAATTAAAGAATTACTTTAAAAATAAAAAAATTATCGGCTCGTTGCAGTTTTTTAATTCTATTCAAATTTTTCAATTTTAATTTTTTTCCTGTTCATTTCGATTTTTTGATTCAGATCTTCACTCTTATGTAGTGGTTATTTTGTCGAACTAGTTTCTATCTATGTTGGTTTTTGTGTTTTTGGGTTTCCTGTCATTGTGCAAGTATTTGGAGCCTTACTGTTAGTGTCATAGACATGCCCAAGGTCTCTAATACATGATATTGTGTTTGAATGATCAAGAAAGTTTGCGGAAAAAACTTACATTGAACAGATGTGATTCAAAACTTTCTTTGTATGTTGATGAAGCTCCAAGCTTTGTTGAATGAATCCAACCCAATGGTGAGTTTCCCTATCACCTCACAAGACTCCTTAAGTGCTAGCTTGTTTGATTTTGAAGCAAAATCAATGGAGGAGAAGAAACAAGGCTCACGGCTTTTGGTAGAGGAAAGAGAGAGAATTTTATGTTTTGTATTTTGTTTTCAAAAAATAATTACCAATTTCTTTTTCCAAAAAAGTGTATATGCTTTTCCAAAAGCAAAAGTCAAAGTGCGTTGAACAAGTTTCCATTAAATGCTCTCAACTACTTCCATCAACTAGATTGACAATTGATGTGAGGTAGTGGGTCCCACCACTTAAATTTAAAATTCAAGTTGGATTTGACAACACACTTCGGGCTCGGGTTCGTTTAATCCGATTAAACGAATTTTTCGTTGCAACGTAATTAAATCCAATTTAATTAAATAATAATGTCTAGCAAAATTATTACGAAAGTCGCTTGCGAATTAATTCCAAATTAATTCGTTTGCCCGAATTAAAATCCAATTTTAATTCCGCATTGAAATCCGATTTCAATTAATATATCCAGTATATTATTTAATCGATTAATTCCAAATTAATCACGTTCTCTATTCTATTCGAATTTTATCCCAGATAAATTCTTGCCGTAATTAATCATAGATTAATTTTCTCTCTCTCATAATTAATCCCAGATTAATTATGTCCGAGTCAAATGTCATCAGTGAATCTTTGGGAAGCGACCCAAGAGATCCCTGGATATGTTGACACCAATGTTGGGTTCTCTAAGAACAATTCCAAGATCATTTAAGCATAAAAGAAGTGAAAACTCGAAGTAAGAATGCGGAAAAATACTTACAACGATCGGTTGGATGGATGTGTTGAGAACAAAAATTTTGCTCATTTGAAGTGCGCCAAGCTCATCTTTGATGATTGTGTGTTGAGCTCCAAGCTTGGTGAATGAGATTCCAAACTCAATGGATGTTTCCCTATCACTTTGAATGACCCTTTTGTTTGCTAGCACTTGAGATTTTTGAAACAAAAATCACTAAACAAGAAGCCAAGCTTCACTCCAATGGAGAGAAAAAATGAGTGTGATTTTCGGCCAAGGAGAGAAAAGTGAGAAGTGTGTTGACTTGTCTTTGATTTTCCAAAAACAAATTATAATATACCAAATCTCAAAGTTTGGTAAAAGTCATTCACCTTTTCAAGATAATGTGTTTTACATGTTGGGTTTCTACTATAGTCCCAAGATCAATCAAGCAATGAAATCAATGTGAATACAATAAAGAAGTATGGCGGAATCATACTTACAATGATCAGATTTGCGATGCAACGAACATAAAAAAATTCTTGGCTCCTTGAAGCTCTCGGCCATGACCCATTTTGTGCTCCTTGTCTTTCGGTCAACCTCCATGGAAATGATCTCCAAGCTCCAAGCTTCGTCAATGGATTCCATGCTCAAGAGTTGGTTTCCCTATCACCTTTGGATGACTCTTTAGTGTGCTAGCACTTGGAAAAATTTGCCACAAATTTTCCTTTGCTTCTTGCTAACTCTCGGCTTTGAGAGAATTTGAGAGACAAATTTGGCCCTTGGTCGAATGAGGGAAGAGAAAAGAGAGAAGAATGTGTTGTGTTGGTTTTTGTATTTTGTTTTGTAAAAACATATACCAAAAATCCTAACCAAAAAAGGTAAAAGCTTTTCCAAAAAACTTAAAACAATTTTGGAGGCAAAATTGTAATTATTGCCTACAACCACCACCATCATAAATAGTGACTGGTTGTCAATCACCAAAAGGTGATTTGACATCCATATCTTAAAGTGATAGGTGATGTGACGTGTGATGTGACTTGTGGGCCGCACTTGAATTCGAAATGCGAGTGAGCCCACAAACACTCCCGGGCTCGGGTTCGCTAATTCTGAATTAACGAATTTTCTGTTGCGACGTAATTAAATCAAATTTAATTAAATAATCATGCATAGCAAAATTACTATTCACGTCACTAACAAATTAATTCTAAATTAACTCGTTCGCCCGAATTAGAATCCAATTTTAATTTCGCGTCGAAATCTAATTTCGTACAATATATCGAATAAATTATTTTATCGATTAATTCCAAACTAATCGTTCTCTCTCTCTTTTAATTAATCCCAGATTAATAATGTGCGAGTCATACGTCATCGGTGAATCTTCGGGAAGCGACCCATGAGATCCCCGGATATGTTGGCAGTAAATTCGGTCGTCGGACTATCCGAACACGTACGTACCTAGTACTACGTTTTTACCGATTTACAAGACATGGTTGGCTTCTAGCAAAGCACCGTGCCTACCCAATTCTCCAGAAATATTCTTAAAGGAATATGTGATCTATATCAGGTGTAGTATATAACGTATTGCGTATTGCGATCCAGTATCGGATGTCACGTGCTAGGCCTGGGGTTGGAATTATGTCTGCCCCGTATGAAGCACATGTCGGATCTCTGGTAACTAGTCTCTATAATCGGATAAACATGACCTAGTCATAATATCCTGATAGCTGCAGCATATAAGAGCACCAGTTCCGTATCCTACGTGATCACCATCTTCACTATGACTGAAGTGATACTTCCATCTTGACATCACACCCAATACACTATGATTCTCAATATACCCAGAAGAGGCGTACACAGAACCGGTTAAAGCCCTGGACGACAAAAACCAAAGTATATTGATTGTCGCAAGTATTAGCGGTGCAAGTCTCAGGTTAAGACCAAATACACCTACCCTGATTCGGACTCCCATAGACACACAGTCATACTACCAATGGGATTCCGAGGGGTCTATCCAGAGCGAAGCTGTTTCTGTACCATCGGTAAACACAACCTCCTATTACACTTGCATGAGTATCCTATACCCAAATATATAAGAATTATGTCGTTATGCTCCTATAACACGCACAAGTGTAATACTAGTCTATTCCAAATTATCGATGTCCAATCTCGATAATACTCCGACTAGGGAAGTTTTAATGATTAAACCTTCGTGGATTGATACTGTCTCATATCATCTCGATCCGGAACTAATCATATGGACTTTTATCATTTATATATCCCGGTAATCTAATTACAAATGATAAAAGAGCAATTTCCTATGTCACATAGTTAATTTGTACAACAACACAATGTTCTGTACAAATAGTGATGCTATGGGTCATAATTGTCCAACAATCTCCCACTTGGCCTATAGCCAATAACTCAAGTGTCCTACACTTGCACTATGTACGGTTCGCTCAAACTTCTGCTGAGAAAATGCTTTCGTCAGCGGATTTACAAAGTTATCATCTGATGTGATTTATTTGATCATCACATCGCCACGATGTATGATCCAAACGAATCAGATGAACAGTTGAAGTTTATACTCAGATCGTTGATGAGACCATTAATTCTTTAGCCTGTGCTGTAGCCTAGCTCAGCTGCTAACAGAACTACTCTAATCCAATTACGATTATTAAGATCTAATGTGCTTCTATTGTTGCCTCAGCTGCAGCAATATTTCACTTTTGTTGTTTATTCGGCAACAGTATCTTGTTTGGAAGATTTCCAGCTCACTGTTCCGTTATTCAAACAATATATTACCTCTATTACGACTTATAGTCGTTATTGTCGGTTTTGGAAACTTGCAACAGTGAACCCAGTCACTTCAAGTTCTCTTTCTCCATAGCTTAAGAAAGCATCCTTAGATCATTTAAGATACGTAAGGATGTTCTTAACATCAATCTAGTGACTATCACTTGGATTGGCCTGATTGTGATTCCATATGCTCAAAGTATATGAGACACCAGGTCCCGTACATTTATTTCAATGTACGAGTTCTCGGAGAGTGCCAACAACTTTTAGATCTATCCCGGTAGATCTTTATTCCTAGAATAAAGGCTGTCTCTCCCAGAATTCTAAGGAGAATTTTCATGAAAGCCAAGCTTTCACCGATTGTATTATGGGAATGTAACGAGTGTTGGGTCGGTGGCTCCCAAACCAGTTGGCTTTAGGGCACCAAGTGTTAAGAAACCCCTACGGACTTAATTACTCAGACTTCAGATATATATATTTTTGCAACATCCTTCATCCATGTAGCGAGCTTTGGGCCAGTGACTCCCAAACAGTTGGCTTTAGGGCACTAGGTGTTAAACCACCCCTGCGGACTTAATAACTCGGATCTCAGACGTTTTTTTTTACTCCATTGCTTTTGAGATGCTTCCTCCAATTAAACTAGAGCACTGAATATTACAAACTTTTCAATTTAAGCTTATGTCCGTATGTTACCATGTATGTTGATAATACCTTCCAACTGAGCATATGAAGATCAATTTTAGTCAATTTTATGGAGAATTTAAAGGAAATAAACAAAAATTAACTTGTTTCGAAAATGGGTTGAAATACGTATCAGGAATGGGAACTCCTTACACACCTATCTCTCACCAATTTCACATTTTTAGTCAAAATAAAAACAAAAACGTAAAATATTTTTGTAATTTTTGAAAAATTTTAAATTTTTTTTGTATTTTTCGAAAAAATTTGGACTAAAAATAAAAACAACACACAACTAAAAACAAGATACTGATCAACTAATTCCCTCCCCCAAACCCAAAAGAGACATTGTCCCCAATGTCTTAAATAGTAGAAGAAGAGTTTAGAAGATAGTACATGGTTAACTGAAATTCTACACGAAAAGTTAAAGGTTAAGATCCAGATTAATCTGACGCCTCTTACCACAATCGTCCTCGGACCAATTTATATTGAAAGGATATGGTCAATTTGTGGTTCATAGGCTAAGATTTGGTCAATTAGATCCGGAGCAGTTCTGGCAGTGAAGAGGAGTTCTTTTAAAGGTTTTGACACGAACCCATTTCTCCGGGCATCATCAAGAAACAAACCAAAAGAAAATCATAAAATCCTTCAACGTTGTACAGTCCAAGCGGTTTCTGGTGTATGTTCAGGTTCGCCCAAGATAACACTGTAAAAATTTCCTCCAATGTACCCAAGCCACCTGGCAAAGCAATAAAAGCATCAGCACGATTAATCATTTCTACCAATTGTTCAGACATACCTGGCACGATCAGTTCCTCTCTGTTTGATGGTCCAATAAGATTTGCTTCTACCAAGGGTTTTGGGATGATTCCCAAAATGTGACTGCCTCCCTCATGTACAGCTTTTGAAACGATCCCCATAAGTCCAATATTGCCTCCGCCATATACTAAGTGCGACACGTGACGAAAGTGATTGTCGGCACCGTAGGATTGTGACACGTGGCACACTGTGATTGGCTGATGATGACATGGCGCTGAAGTGGCGAGTTGACTCGTTCTACTGCTGATGTGGACAATGACATGGCTGACACATGGCGACACGTGGCGATGGTGATTGTCGGCACCATAGGATGATGACACTTGGCACGGCGCACGTTAGCAGATCGGTTGTGATGTTGACACGTGGCACGGCGCATGTTAGCAAGTCAAACTTTTCAAATTCTGACACATGTCCCTCGGTGCACGTTTGCAGCTCATGCCACATGTTAGGCGTCGCGACGTGCAAAATTACCAAATTGCCATTTTATCTGTTTTTCACTATTTTGGCCCCAAATCACCTCCAGAGAGTCCTGAAACTTTATTTATCTACAAAGTAGCACAAAACACATCAAAATATTCACAAAACTCAAGAAACTATACAAAATATTAAGTTAAATGAGTGGGAAATAGTGATATAATTACCACTCATCACACCCACAAACCTAATATTTTGATAGTCCTCGAGCAAAACACAGAATAAAATAACATAAACATCTTTAAAATAAAATTTAACTAAGCCACTTTCGTTGGGATCACGGTTGCATTTAGCGTATGCAACAAGCCTTTAAACCCCTAGGTGTCCCTAGTGGACGAGTTGTAGTCTCGTGAGGGTTTACAACAATGATACCCACAAATATTTTACAAAAGTAAAAAGGTAGTGAAACTAATGCACACAAAAGCAAAAAGACAAGTGAAAATAGAATAAAGAAGTTAGTGACTACTTAGGTGAAACTTCTACTCCAAGTCACTAGTTGTTTTCTTTCTTTCTAAATTATCGAATAAGTAAATTCTCTGATTATATTTACCATTCTCCATATACATAGCCAACAAAATATTAATCAACTCATTTTTGCCTACAACAGTCACAAATGCAGTTGATAAGAGAGTAATATTTTGTTTTAAAGTTCTATCAGAATTCACACATTTTTGCAGCAGTGGAATAATTTTTCTCATTTTTCTGATTTTTTACTTTGATTTTTTTTTATTTTTTTTATTTATATACAATATCGTCCATCTATGTAACGAGTGTTGGGTCGGTGGCTCCCAAACCAGTTGGCTTTAGGGCACCAAGTGTTAAGAAACCCCTACGGACTTAATTACTCAGACTTCAGATATATATATTTTTGCAACATCCTTCATCCATGTAGCGAGCTTTGGGCCAGTGATTCCCAAACCAGTTGGCTTTAGGGCACTAGGTGTTAAAACACCCATGCGGACTTAATAACTCGGATCTCAGACGTTTTTTTTACTCCATTGCTTTTTGAGATGCTTCCTCCAATTAAACTAGAGCACTGAATATTACAAACTTTTCAATTTAAGCTTATGTCCGTATGTTACCATGCATGTTGATAATACCTTCCAACTGAGCATATGAAGATCAATTTTAGTCAATTTTATGGAGAATTTAAAGGAAATAAACAAAAATTAACTTGTTTCGAAAATGGGTTGAAATACGTATCAGGAATGGGAACTCCTTACACACCTATCTCTCACCAATTTCACATTTTTAGTCAAAATAAAAACAAAAACGTAAAATATTTTGTAATTTTTGAAAAATTTTAAATTTTTTTGTATTTTTCGAAAAAATTTGGACTAAAAATAAAAAACAACACACAACTAAAAACAAGATACTGATCAACTAATTCCCTCCCCCAAACCCAAATGAGACATTGTCCCCAATGTCTTAAATAGTAGAAGAAGAGTTTAGAAGATAGTACATGGTTAACTGAAATTCTACACGAAAAGTTAAAGGTTAAGATCCAGATTAATCTGATGCCTCTTACCACAATCGTCCTCGGACCAATTTATATTTGAAAGGATATGGTCAATTTGTGGTTCATAGGCTAAGATTTGGTCAATTAGATCCGGAGCAGTTCTGGCAGTGAAGAGGAGTTCTTTTAAAGGTTTTGACACGAACCCATTTCTCCGGGCATCATCAAGAAACACATAAAGAAAATCATAAAATCCTTCAACGTTGTACAGTCCAAGCGGTTTCTGTGTATGTTCAGGTTCGCCCAAGATAACACTATAAAAATTTCCTCCAATGTACCCAAGCCACCTGGCAAAGCAATAAAGCAATAAAAGCATCAGCACGATTAATCATTTCTACCAATTGTTCAGACATACCTGGCACGATCAGTTCCTCTCCGTTTGATGGTCCAATAAGATTTGCTTCTACCAAGGGTTTGGGATGATTCCCAAAATGTGACTGCCTCCCTCATGTACAGCTTTTGAAACGATCCCATAAGTCCAATATTGCCTCCGCCATATACTAAGTGCATATTCCTTGCAGCTAAGACTCGACCCAATTCCTATGCTGCTTCACGTATTGTGGCTTAACACCAACACTAGTACCGCAAAACACACAGATGTTTTCAACTCGTCTTCTTGAAGTGGCTTCCATATTTTACTCTAGATGTCCTCAAAAGTGCAATGATGAGTTGAATTATAACACCTGAAAAGGGTGAGTAAAATAATAGCACTAGTACCTGCCAAATGACAATTATTAGTTAACAGTAAATTAAATCGTGATAGTCAAAAAGGTCTGGATCCTGTCGGAGAAAATAAAAGAAAACAACAAAACAAATTACAATTATTAGGAAAAGACAAAGAGATATAATATCTATAAATATTTACGGCTTAATTGACGTCTATGCGTCAGGGACAAGCTTCCCATCCAATTTTCTTATAAATTGGCAAACATGGTATTTGAGTTAGATTCCTGAGACTTAACTGTTGTCTTTCTTTTTGAAATTGTGTATGTAATTGCGAAAGGCTATGTGAACATATCCACTGGGATACGTCTCAAGATTCAAAGCTATATCATCTAAAGACTTCTTACTTAAGCCATCCCTAATGAATTTAATTTTGTCTTCGCGATTATCAGACACCATTCATAAAGAACGACAACTAGTATTGCAATTCCAGCGTGCACATTTGTAACAAACACCCATTTGCTTAGCTCTACGTTTCTTTGCATAGGTGCTTCTTCCAAAACCAGGCAGATGTGAAATAAAAGAGTCAGAAGACTCACCTGCCAATCGGACCCGTGCTTCAATAATCCAACGAATATCAGTTGGAATACATTTGATCATCAGTAGTCTCATCCGTTCCAAGCGAGCTTTGTAGACTTTCATCAGAGATTTTTGAGGGAGAGAAGGAAATTGCTTGTGAAGATTTGCGAGAACTTCTTCCATCCTGAAATGACTTATCCTGTAAAAATTAAACTCACAAAAATAAAACACACCAAATAACAATATATACAAAATTACATGGGTTGCCTCCCTGCGAGTGCTAAGTTAACGTCGTCAGCTAGACGTGACTTCTCGAAAGTTAGGCTGGATCTGAAAGTGTGACACTTTCTATTTGTCGCTCAAATGATTCTCCCCAGTAGTGATTGACACGCTGACTGTTAACCTTGAATGTGTTGTTGGTGTTGGGATCCAGTAACTCAACAGCTCCATATGGAAAAACCTGAGTGATCACAAATGGACCTGACCACCTTGATTTCAACTTTTCAGGGAAAAGTTTCAACCGTGAATTGTACAACAACACTTGCTGCCTTGGTTCCAACTGTCTGTGCACTATTTTCGATCATGCCATTTCTTGGTCTTTTCTTTGTACAATCTGGCATTCTCATAAGCCTGTAAGCGAAATTCCTCCAATTCGTTGAGTTTGTGGAGTCTTTTCTCTCCTGCAGCTTGTGGATCAAGATTCAACTTCTTTAGTGCCCAGTACGTATTGTGCTCAAGCTCAACTGGCAGATGACATGCTTTTCCAAACACCATTTGATATGGGGACATACCAATGGGTGTATTGTAAGCTGTTCGATAGGCCCATAATGTGTCATCCAGTTTTTTAGATCAGTCATTCCTTGTTGATCCAACGGTTCTTTCTAGGATTCTTTTGATTTCCCTCTTTGAAACTTTAACTTGTCCATTTGACTGTGGATGATAAGTAGTGTCAACCTTGTGAGTAACTCCATATTTGGATAGGAGTGCATCGAAGTATCTGTTGTAGAAGTGTGAGCCACCATCACTGATAATTGCCTGAGGTAGGGGTGGGCGCGGTTCGGTTTGGTTCGGTTTTTGCTAAAAACCGAACCAAACCATATTTTACGGTTCGGATTTTTTACCTCTCAAACCAAACCATTAAATAACGGTTTGGTTCGGATTGAAAAAATTTTAAACCAGCGGTTTACGGATTGGTTCGGTTCGGTTTACGGATTATTATATTTAAAACAAATTTTCATCCACTTAAGTGAAAAAAAAAAAAAAAAAAACTAGTATATCCAACAAATAGTATGAAGTACTAGGGTGTAAGCTGTGACTCCAGGGAACACATGCACTCCATAAAGGATTGAAAAATGAGGCACAATTAATTCTTGTATTTTTTAAAAATTACATTGAATAATGATATTACCATCATTTTAATTAAGAGATAAATCCAACATCTTACTTTCAAGAATAATGATGCTACCATAAAACAAAAAATTTAAGAATTAAAATATTAACAAATAAATTGAAGAATAAAAGTATTAACAAAAAAATAGATTTAACAAAAAAATTAAGAATAAAAGTATTAACATACTAATAAAAAGAAAACATAGAATAAAAATAAAAGAAAAATATAATTTTTTTAATTATAACGGTTCGGTTCGGTTTAACAGGTGCGGTTCGGATTAGCTCCTGAACCAAACCGTAAACCGTTTGGGGTGGGCCAATCCGAACCGCAAACCGAACCGTTAGAAAAAAAACCGTAAATTCGGTCCGGTTTGGTTCGGTTTGCGGTTTGGTTTGGTTTGATTCGGTCGGTTTTTTTGCCCACCCCTAGCCTGAGGTGTTCCGAACCGAGTGAAAATATTCTTTTTAAGGAATTTGATCACCACTTTTGAATCGTTGGATGGCAGTGCAATTGCTTCGACCCATTTGGAGACGTAGTCTACAACAACCAGGATGTACAGGTTTCTGAATGATGGAACAAAGGGTCCCATAAAATCTATACCCCACACATCGAATATCTATACTTCCATAATGTTTTGCAAAGGTCATTCATTTCTCCTGGAAATATTCCCCGTTCTCTGGCACCTGTCATATTGAAGAGCAAAAAGATAAGCATCTTTAAAAAGAGTGGGCCAGAAAAAACCCGATTGTAGGACTTTGGCTGCAGTTTTATTCCCGCTGAAGTGTCCGCCATATGGTGATGAATGATAATGTTGCAAAACACTATTGACCTCCTCATGTGGAACACACCATCTCAATAGTTGATCAACACATTGTTTGAACAGGTACGGCTCATCCCAAACATAGTGCTTGACTTCCTTGAAGAACTTCTTTCGTTGCTGAGTTGCCATTCCAACGGCCATTTTCCTGATACAATGAAGTTGACATAGTCAGCATACCAAGGGACATTCTGCTGTTTCATGGCAAATAGCTGTTCATCTGGAAAAGTTTCTTTGATTGACAATTCTTTGCCAGTTGTTTCTCCATTCTCGAGCCTCGATAGATGATCTACCACTTGGTTTTCTGTCCCTTTCTTGTCTCAAATTTCCACGTCAAATTCTTGCAGAAGAAGTATCCAACGGATCAATCTGGGTTTGGCATCTTTCTTCGTGATCAAGTATTTGATTGCTGAATGATCTGTGTAGACCACCACTTTGGGACCCAACAGATAGGAGCGGAATTTGTCAAAAGCGTACACAACTGCGAGCAACTCCTTTTCAGTGGTTGTGTAATTGAGTTGAGTTTCATTCAAAGTTCTGCTGGAGTAGTAGATGGTATGGAAAATCTTTGCTTTGCGTTGTCCCAAAACTGCAGCTACAGAAAAATCACTAGCATCGCATATGACCTCAAATGGAAGGGTCCAGTCTGGTGCTACAATGATGGAGGCAGAGACCCGTTTCTGTTTTAAGATCTCAAAAGCTTCATGGCAATCTTTGGTGAAGTTGAAAGACACATCCTTCTCCAGAAGATTGCATAGAGGTTTAGCAATCTTGGAAAAGTCTTTGATAAATCTTCTGTAAAAGCCAGCATGTCCAAGAAAGCTCCGAATCCCTTTGACTGATGTTGGTGGAGGTAATTTCTCAATTTTTTCGATCTTTGCTTTGTCTACCTCGATTCTTTTTTGTGAGATCCGATGTCCAAGAACAATGCCTTCATGTACCATGAAGTGGCATTTCTCCCAGTTGAGTACCAGGTTGGTATCTTCACATCTTTGTAACACCTGTTCCAAATTTTGCAAACAGTGGCCAAAAGAATCTCCAAACACAGAGAAGTCATCCATAAAAACTTCCATACTCTCCTCCAACATGTCTGAGAGGATGGCCATCATGCAACGTTGAAATGTGGCGGGAGCATTACATAATCCAAATGGCATTCTGCGGAAAGTAAAAGTACCATAGGGACATGTAAATGTGGGTTTTTACTGATCTTCTGGGGCGATGGCAATCTGATTGTATCTTGAATATCCGTCCAGAAAGTATTAGAACTCATGTCTCGCCAGTCTATCTAACATCTGGTCAATGAATGGTAGCGGAAAATGGTCCTTCATTGTTGCTTTGTTCAGCTTCCAGTAGTCCATGCATACTATCCATACAGTCACTGTTCTTGTTGGAATCAGCTCGTTCTTTTCATTGGTGACAACAGTAATTCCTCCTTTCTTCGGTACACACTGCATAGGACTTACCCAAGTGCTGTCTGAGATGGGGTATATGATGCCAACATCCAACCATTTGATAATTTCTTTCTTCACGACCTCCTTCATTATTGGATTGAGTCTCTGTTGATGCTCCACTGTGGGTTTGTACTCATCGTTCATCAGAATCTTGTGCATGCAAAATGATGGACCAATGCCTCGAATGTATGCTATAGTCCAGCCAATGGCTATATTGTGTTCTCGTAATACTCTTAACAACTTTTCTTCCTGCTCTAATGTTAGCGAAGAAGAAATAATAACAGGTAATTCAGAAGAGTTTCCAAGAAATGCATACCTGAGATGGCTCAGAAGTAACTTCAGCTCCAGCTGTGGTGGTTCTTCAATCGAAGGCTTGATTCGATCTTTCTTTGGCAATTCCAGGCTTTCCACTTGTGGTGTCGATTTGAATCGGAATGGTTTGTCAAGGTAGTTGATACATTCCAGGATTTCAGCATCTAGCTCACTGTCAGTCATGTTGGTGATGCAAGCTTCAAGTTTGTCCGTGGGAGTTGTATCAATATCCTGGATGAGGCTATCAACAACATCAATTCTGAAACATGCTTCCTCATTTTCTTCACTTGGGAATTTCATGGCTTTGAAAACATTGAAGGTAACTTCTTGGTCCTGAACTTTCATGGTTAGTTCTCCTTTTTGTACATCAATCACAATTCCACCTATTGCCAAAAATGGTCTCCCAAGGATGATAAACACATCTTTGTCTTCTTCCATGTCTAGGATAATGAAATCTGCTGGGAGAATGAGTTCTTCAATTTTGACCAGGACATCTTCAACGACTCCTCTCGGAAATGCGAGCGTTCGATCAGCAAGTTGTAGTGAGACTGAGGTAGGCATTGCTTCTCCAATTTGCAGTTTCCTATAAATAGAAAAAGGCATCAAGTTAACACTAGTACCTAAATCACATAAAGCCTTACCGATGTAATGTTCTCCAATGGTGCTTGGGACAGTAAAACTGCCAGGATCTTTCAACTTCGAGGGAAGTTTCCTTTGAATAATGGCATTGCATTCTTCCGTCAATGATATTGTCTCGTAATCTCCCAATCTTCATTTTCGTGAAAGAATATCTTTCATGAATTTGATATAGCTGGGCATTTCTTCCAAGGCTTCTGCAAATGGGATGTTGATGTGCAGTTTTTTGAAAACCTCCAGGAATCGAGCAAACTGCTTGTCCAGTTTGTTTTTCTGAAGAAGCGAAGGAAAAGGTGGAGGTGGAATGATCTGATCTATTTCTTTTTCTTTTGCTTCTTTTTCCTCCATCTGTTGAACTGCATCTTTTGGAACTTCTTCAATTGTTGCCTTGATTCCAACATCTTTGTTGATTTCAGTACCGCTTTTCAAGGTGATGGCTTGACATTGCTCCTTCCCTCGGTTCCTTTGATTTGGTTATGTATTGCTGGGAAGATTTCCTGGCGGTCTGTAACTCTAAGCATTGGCCAGTTGTCCAATTTGATTCTCCAGTGCTTTGATGGAAGTAGATTGGCTTTGAAATATAGCATCATATGCTGCTTGTTGCTTTTTGAACATCTCTGCAATCCATTCTTTCATTTCTGGTTCTTTTTCATGTTCCTGGCCTTTGTTCTGTTGTTGAAATCCTGGTGGTGGATAGTTCTGCTGTTGGAATCCAGATGGTGGATTGTTCTTTTGCCCTGAATTGTTACCCCATGAAAAATTGGGATGATTCATCCACCCTGGGTTGTAGGTATTGGAATATGGATTGTTCCCCTGTTTGTTGAAATTGTTTACATAATTCACCGTCTCTTCAAGTTGGTTTGGTTCTGGTGCTCCTCCATATGGTGAACTTATGGAGCCAACGGTAGAAGTCTCCATGAATTTGCATATCTGATCCAGCTTGGCGTTGACTGCTGTATTGGCTCCAATTTCATAAATTCCTGCAATTCTTTGGATCATGCTCCTTTCTGTTGGCCACAAGGAATTTTTGTTGGCCATTTCTTCGATTAGGTCACAGGCTTGATCTTCTCCTTTAGCCATTAAAGCTCCTCCAGCAGCAGCATCAATTGTGGTTCTCATTAGTCCATAAAGTCCATTATAGAAAGTTTGGACTTGAAGCCATTTTGAAATCTCATGGTGAGGACATTTCTGGAGCAAATCTTTGTACATTTCCCAAGCTTCGTAGAGAGTTTTTGAGTCTTGTTGTACAAAGGATGTGATGTCATTCCTCAGCTTTCCAGTTCTGGCTGGTGGAAAGTACTTTGCAAGAAATTTGGTGGCTAAAGTGTTCCAAGTTGTGATGGAACCTACTGGTAGTGAATGTAGCCAAGCTTTAGCTCTGTCTTTTAAGGAGTATGGAAAAACTCGCAGTCTCATTGCTTCTTCAGCTTCTCGGTTGTAATTTAAAGTGCTGCAAACTTTCAGAAAGTTGTTGATGTGGGTATTAGGATCTTCAGTTGCTTGTCCCCCAAACTGCACTGACTGCTGAATCATCTAAATGCATGTTTTGATGTCACACGTATTTGCTGGTAAAGAAGGAAGTACAATACAAGAAATGAAGTCGTCGACCACCGAAATGGTTCTATCTCGAATGGGTATTGGTGGTGCAACTTCCAGAGGTTCAGGTTCCATGTTGACTAAAGCTTCTTGGCCTTCTCGAATTTCCCTTCTCAACTATCTGATGGTTCTTTCAATTTCTGGGTCAAGCGATCGGAGTTCAAAGCTTCTGGTTCGTCTCATGTGGTTTCTGAGAACCTGAAACACAAGAAAACAAAAACAATAAGTAAAAAGAAATTAGATACAAGTAAAGGTATCTAACCTCCAACCTAATAGTGAAAGATAAATAAGTCCCCGACAACGGTGCCCAAAACTTGACCGGCGCGTAAACACACACGTATAACGCAAGCGTACATATCGTTCAAGTAGTATAAAAAGTATCGATCCCACGAGGACTTAATACCTAATCTATTAATTTTATGAGGTCAAATGATTACTAGTATCTAACAGGTTGATTGATTGATTTGAAATGGTGATAATTCTAAATTTAAAAACAAGTAAATAAAATTGCACAAAAGTAGGTTTAAGAAATTCATATTAAAACTATCTAGGGTTGTGAATCTTTCTAATATCTTTTAAAAGATAAAGTGGTTATTTCATGGTTGTGTGATAAACGGTTTACTAACTTGGAACACTTAATTATGCAAAAGTCTATGTCGATGGTCATATGCAAATACCCAGTATAACCCAATTGAACCATATGTCTATGTCAATCAAATTATATGGATTCATTAAATTTAAGTTCCAATTATGGCTACCCCCGCCCGACTGGTATGTATCTATCCTGTAAGGAAATCTATTAAAGTGTATCTATCCTCCAAGAGAAGATCGTGGGCTACTAAGTCTAAGGCTTGAAACCTAAATTTCCTTTGTCAAGTTTATTATGATTTACCAGGTCAATCTTATTAGTGGCCAATTAACAAGACGCATTAAGCTTAAGACTTAATAAGTAAACCTTTAAATTACCCAAACTACAAAATAACCCCTTATAAACCGGTGATATTAGAATTCATCACAACCCTAGATAACTAACTTAGTTACGACACATAAGGGCTAGTAGTAAAAACTTAAAAGTAAAAAAAATAAAATAAAATAAAATGCTGAAAAGTAAATGCGCGGTAAAGTAAATACTGAAAAGTAAAATTACAAAAATAAAATTCTACTGTTAAAAGGTCTACTTTTACTACTACTATTTTAGATATCTCCCTTATAATATATTAACTTGTGTGATAACATTACCGACCAGCTGTTGGGTTTCTATTAAGTCCCAAGGATCATTTATAAGGCATAAAACACATGTGAATACGCAAAGGAGAATGGTAGAATCATACTCACAATGAACGGATTGGATGCTACGAAGAACAACAAAGATTTTTATGCCCTTTGAACACCTCCAAGGCTCACGGCAATGAATGGTTTTCGTCTCCTCAAATTCAGCCATGGTCCTCCATTGAAGTCTTCAAGCTCCAAGCTTCCAAAATGGATTCCAAGCTCACGAAATTACTGCCCTATCACCTTGGTATGTCTCCTAGAGTGTGCTAGAACTTTGATTTTGAAACAAAATCACCTATTTTCTTCCTTGTGTTTCACGGTGATGAACCAGAAACAGAAGAACAATAATCGGTCCAAGATCGAGAGAGAAAGAGGGGGAAGAAGAGAGAGAATAAAAAATGTGTATATCATTTTTGTTTTTCAAAAAACAAATAAACATATACCAATTTTTCTTTTTCAAAAGTCAAGCATTAAATGCATTCAACCACCAACATCAATCAATCAAGTGACAACTTGTCACATCACTCAAGTGACATTTGATTTGACGCTTGATGCGCGACTAATGATTTGACGCTTGATTTGACTTGCGTGCCGCACTCGAATTCGAAATGCGAATGCGCTCGCAAACAATCCCGGGCTCAGGTTCGCTAATTCCAAATTAACGAATTTTCTGTTGCGACGTAATTAAATGATTATGCCTAGGGAAATCACTATTCACGTCGCTAAAGAATTAATTCTAAATTAACTCGTTCGCCCGAATTAAAATCTAATATTAATTCCGCGTCGAAATCTAATTTTGTATAATATATCAAATATATTATTTTAACCGATTAATTCCAAATTAATCGTTTTCTCTCTTTTAATGATATTTTATCCAGATAAAATATCTTCGCAATTAATCCCAGATTAATTTTCTCTCCCATCTACTTAATCCCAGATTAATAAAGTGCGAGTCATACATCATCGGTGAATCTTCAGGAAGCGACCCATGAGATCCCCGGATATGTTGGCAGTAAGTCGTCGGTCGTCGGACTATCTGAACACGTAAGTACCTAGTACTACGTTATACCGATTTACAAGACAAGGTTGGCTTCTAGCAAAGTGTCATGCCTACCCAATTCTCCAGAAACTTGCTTACAGGAATAAGCAATCTATATCAGGCGTAGTATACTTAGTATTGCGTATATCGATCCAGTATCGGATGGTCACGTGCAAGGCTTGGGGCTGGAATTGTGTCTGCCCCGTACGAAGCACATATCAGATGTCTGGTAACTAGTCTCTATAATCGGATATACATGACCTAGTCATAATATCCCGATAGCTGCAGCATATAAGAGAACAAGTTCTGTATCTTACGTGATCATCGTCTCCACTATAACTGAAGTGATACTTCCGTCTTAACATCACACGCAATACACTATGATTCTAAATATACCCGAAGAGGGCATACACAGAACCGGTTAAAGCCCTGGACGACCAAAACCAAAGCATATTGATTGTCGCAAGTATTAGCGGTGCAAGTCTCAGGTTAAGACCAAATACACTTACCCTGAATTCGGACTTCCATAGACACATAGTTATACTACCAATGGAATTCCGAAGGGGTCTATCCAGAGCGAAGCTTGTTCCCGTACCATCAGTAAAAACACAACCTCCTATACACTTGCATGAGTATCATATACCCAATATATGAGAACTATGACGTTGTGCCCTCACAACTTGCACAAGTGTAATACTAGTCTTTTACGTATTATCGATGTCCAATCTCGATAATACTCTGACTAGGGATATTTAATGATTAGACATTCGTGGACTGATACTGTCTCATATCATTCTCAATCCAGGAACTAATCATATGGACCTCCTATCATTTATACATCTAGATGATCTAATCACAAATGATAAGAGTGCAATCTCCTTTGTCACATAGTTAATTCGTACAACAACACCATGATCTGTACAAATAGTGACGCTATGGGTCATAATTGTCCAACAATCTCCCACTTGGCCTATAGCTAGTCACTCGAGTGTCTACCACCCGAACTATGTACGGTTGGCTCAAATTGCTGAGAAAATGTTTTCGTCAGGGGATTTGTATGATTATCGTCTGATGCGATTTATTCGATCATCACATCGCCACGATGTATGATCGAACGAATCAGATGAATATCGAAGTATATATCTGGATCGTTGATGAGATCGTTAAATTTTTAGCCTGCGCTGTAGCCTAGCTCAACTACTAATTGAACTATATCTAATCTAATTAGATTTATTCTCGACCCAAATGGCTTCTATTGCTGCCTCAGCTGCAGCAATAACCCGCATTTGTTGTTTATTCGGTAACAGTATCTTGCTTGGAAGATTTCCAGCTCACTGTACCGTTATTTCAAACTGTATAGTACCGTTTGTGACTTATAATTATTTTTATCGGTTTAGATAACTTGCAGTAGTGAACCCAGTCACTTTAAGTTCTCCTTCTCCATAGATTAAGACAGCATCCTTAGATCTCTAAGATACTAATGGATGTTCTTAATATCAATCCAGTAACTATCGCATGGATTGCCTGATTGTTAATCCACCAGGGCGTGTACATTTTTCAATGTACGATTTCTCGGAGAGTTTTCATGAAAGCCAAGCTTTTCACCGTTGTTTTATGGAAAATCATTTCCAAGAAATGACATATATTATCATTATTTATAGGACATTTATTGTCAGTACGCTCCACTAACCTCCTTATATACACAAGAATCATTTTCGTTTTGAATTAAATCATAAACCATTATGATTACATCAAAACGATAATTCCAAGAACTCAATGCTTGCTTCAATCCATACATGGATCGAATTACTTGCAAACCTTGTTTGCTAGTTTTGGTACGACAAAACCGACAGGATGTTCTTAATATCCTCCAAAAGGTTCCGTTTAAGGAAAGCGATTTTCCGTTCAGCTGACATATTTCATAAATGAAACATGTAGCGTTAGCAAGCATTATCCAAATGGATTTACCGTGGCAACAGGTAAAAGGTTGAATCGAAATCAACACAATGTTGATAACGATACCTTTCCGCTAAAAGCCTAGCTTTATACGTTGGTATGTTGCCATCCATGTATGTCTTCCTTGAAGACTTATAAAGTACCAATAGGCACAATGCCTTACGGTACATCAACTAGTATCCAAACTTGTTGATTTACACGGAATCCATTTCAGATATTATGGCACTTTGCCATAATTAGGGAGTCGATACCTTGTATCACTTCCTCATATGTAGTCAGTCAGTATTCCGTAAAAGATTGACATCTTTATATGGTGAGATCAGAAACCCATACCCAGGTTGTTTCCTGACTCTCTCTGGCATACGCGATTCTTGTGTATTCGAAGATTAATGGTATAGTTTCATCCTTGATGAACTATCTGTGTTCCATTAGGAATCGGTGCCTTTAATAGTATTACTCTGATTTTCATCGAGTTTTACTATCCTCCCACTTACCACTGCATGTAGGTATTCCTCTTAGGAAAACCGCATGGTGAGCAACAATTAAATTGTTCTCTTGTGAGTTGTATAAGTACTATACTTATGGTTTCCCTTGGATAACCTACAATTGGCACTTATCCAATTTGGGTTCTAGTTTGGTATCATCCAAACTTATGCCTAGCATTCCCAAATGTTCAGGAATGAGAAACCCGGTTTCTTTCCTGTTCATATCTAATATGATATCTGTCAAACAGATTTTTATGGAACCTTATTCTAAATAAGTTCTGCACTGTTAATTTTTATCCGTTGAAGGAAATGGTAGCTCAGAGCGACTCAGGATTACCTAATTATATTAGAAACTTATTGCTTAAGTATTTTCCATTACGATCGTACCCTGATGGTTTAATACTTTAGCCGATCTGTTTGTCTATTTCGTGTCGAAACTTTAAAAGTTTTCGATTTGTGTTTCAAAAGAAACACATAACCATAACGCGATGCCACATCCGTAAAGGTCACGAAATATTCATATCCACCTCTAGCCTAGCTAGACATGGGCCCACTTGCTTCATTATGAACTAGGGCTTACAGATCGGTGGCATTTATACTTTTACCAAGTAAAGGTGTTTTAGGCACTTTGCCCCATAAACTAGATTCGTAGACTTTATTTGAATAGAATCAAATATGTCCTAGTACCCACTCTTCAAAAGTGCGGATATACGAGTCTTGTTTAATTGTGTCCCATACAATAATGCCACAATATGTTTCTTCTGATCAAATCAGTTTGAGCTATTTGTTTGTCACGTTATACGTTTGAAATTTATTTATATTCAAAATATAAATGCTGTTATTCACATCTAATGTGTCTATCTCAATATCATCTTTATATAATAAAACACTTTAGTGTTCTAGAATATAAAGGTTCACCCGCAGCGGGTTAAACACTGATATAGAGATAATTTCTAGTCAAACTAGTTACATTATAACAGTTTCCAAATTTAGGTACATACCCGAAGGTAGTTCCTAAACTTAGGTATCTACGGTTAAAACAGTGACTTTCGTCCCGTTTCCGATTCGCAGATTAATCTCAATCTGAAGTCAGTATCCTGCTCATAGCAGATTCTGAACATCAGTATATATTTATGTATCACACTAAGTATTTTAAATCCAATTTTAATACTAGTAGTAAACATAGTTCATGACAAACATATTTGAAGTCGGAGCCTTGCACCGTCTTCAATTCCTTCATGTCTGCTTTGTTCAAACGGCAGTCACTATTAAGTGATCCCATTTGCCACAATTTAGGCAGACATTTTGGGATATGTCCTTTATCTTCCCAGAAGATTATAATGATTTTTCCTTTGCCCTTTTCACACTCCAGAAGCCTTTGGCCAAGCTTCGGGTTTCTAGAATATCGAAGTAAAGTGCGCCTTGCGCTACTTGCCTTACTGCAAAATTTGACTTTGTCTCCTTGAGAATAGTCATTAACTCTCCAAGAGTTATGTATTGTAATTTAGTACTTCTAAGATCCAAGGATAGGTCTTCGAAGATCCTTCAATTTCATTTATCATACTTTAAGGATCTAATCCTTAGTTCTGATAAAGAAATTAATGAGTCTATTTGACAAGTTTAATGGATTAAGCACTTAAGTTATCATCACATGAAACTTCCAAAGATCATGCTTTACTATTTGCTTAAGTCCGGGCTTAGGCATAATATGTTATTTTATCAAATAAAGTAACTTATTATTTTCCAGGACTATCCTAAAATTATTCCCAAATTGAACCATTTAAATATATTTTCCCTAGGATTATGTTTTAAATGTCAATCTTTCAATTTTATCTTGATTTTAATAGTCCAACTATTTAATCAACGATTTAGGTACTATTAAATATAATGATTGTTATAGTCCAACTATATTAATCAACTATACTTTTAATTTGTTTGAATACAGTCCAACTGTTTTTATTAAAACAATAATTTAAATATTAGTCCAACTAACATTTAATTTATTTGACGAATGATATTTGTTTGAGCGCGTATGGCAAGAAATTAAACGAATATTGCAAATTTAATTATTGCCTCCCACTATTTTTCGGCGAGCCTCTAACCCTCTGTTGAGTACTCGGGAAACTGTGTTTCCTAGTGGGCTAGGATCATGTTAAATATCACACAATCTTGACTTTGGCCAACAAATTGTATGATAATTAACTAGGTAGATCTCTAAGATCAATTGGATCCAATCCAATTCCTAGATCCAGTAGGGGACATCCAAGTCCGAAACATATATCTTATATATGCCAAAATATCCCATATATTGCCTAACATTTTTCCTATGAATCAACTAAGCCTTGGCTTTGGCACAACAAACTTAGTGATCCCAGTTAAGCGTGACTCATTGACCATGGAAAGCTTCGTAATCAATGTCGATGGACAAGAAGTGATCTTGACTTTGGCCAACAAATCACGACTTGGACAAGACACCGATATGGAACAAAGCTCTCGTGATTCAAACACATCCTCGACGGACAAAGGCCTTGACTTTGGCCAACAAGCCAATGCCAGTCTCGGATATTGAGTAAGAATCACTCAATGGAAGGAAAAACGATTAATATTTTGCGAGGGTTTTTCGAGTGCAAATTGGCAACCAATTTATTATCTTTGTTAAGGTTTCGTCATCATACACCCTTAAACATGCATTCTAATACATAAAAAGGCGCTTATAAATAAATATAATAATGATATGCGGATGGATACTTAAACATTTATCCTAGATCAAATCTCTCACTTTCCTCTCTCCCGCTAGCACAAGTATTTACTTCTACCCGTTACACTACACTTCTAAAGAAACCTCATTTACATTGAGGGGAATAGGTGAGAAGAGAATACAAAGAGTAATGAGGTAATAAGGCTGGACACGCATGTCCAATTTAACAAATTCTAAATTTATTACAATAATTTCTAAAATTGTCCCACCCATCTAATATCCATCCGATATACATTATTCATGCATCGCAATCAGGTATTCACACAAGCACGTTATCAATCAATCTAATCCAATTAATTAATCTGATAATTAATGACCATCCAATGTTCAAACAATGATTTGATTTTGCGCGAGTTAAACTCGTTTTGCGAATAAGTACTCAAAGTACGAATTCTTGAATTAAATTAAACTACAAAATTAAATCCAATTCAATTTGTATTTAATACTAATTCGCTATTTAATTCCAAATTAAATACTACACTTTATTAACGAACCTTTTACGATTTAAATTCCAAATTTAATCGTTACGGGTCTCAAAGCCCGATTAACGTCCAACGTTAATTTAATTAAAGTCCAATGAGCTTTTAATTAATTTCTTTAAGGCGTGGACTTTTAGTCAACTTGGGTCAAACCCAATAACCAAAGCTCAATCAAGGAATTACCCCATAAGCCTAGAAATCAATTTAGGCCCATTAGGCCCAATTAAATTTATTAAGGTCTATTAGTCGCATTTGGGCTTTATGGAAGCGGTTTTGGGCCCAATTGGATCCAACCAATTTAGCCTAAACCCATCTTGGTACAACCAAGCCCAATAAGCCCATTTACAACATTACAAGCCCAAATCCAATTCAAGCCCATTTAATTAAATTACAAAAATCCAATTTCATAATTTAATTAAACTAAAGTGCATTACATAATTAATTACCCAAATCAATATTTCCAAAACACCAATTAGCCTAATTAATCATGCTTATCAACATTAAATCATGTCCAACATAATTTAATTAAAAAATCAAACCCAATTTATGCTAAAGTGTCTCGGCAATGAGAGGATTTTAATGTCCAATTTTAAATCCAATCCAATTGAATCCAATTTAACATTAAATCAACATTTCCAATTGTTTTCAAGTCATCCAATGAATCAAAAAACAAAAATCCAAGACATTAGGGAGCCTTCAACTTTCGGCCAAGCCAAGCAAATTGGGGAAAATTAATCCAATTAATTTTTCAACAAATTGATCACATATAACTCTAAGTTATCTATATACAAGCATATTCAAAGAAATAATTTTCCAAAAACATGCTTAAATCAAAAAGCCCCAAATTAAAGTTAAGAACCATAATTCATGTTTCATGCTCAAATGGCTCAAGATACCATTGTTGGGTTTCTATTAAGTCCCAAGGATCATTTATAAGGCATAAAACACATGTGAATACGTAAAGGAGAATGATGGAATCATACTCACAATGAACGGATTGGATGCTACGAAGAACAACAAAGCTTTTTATGCCCTTTGAACACCTCTAAGGCTCACGACAATGACTGGTTTTCATCTCCTCAAATTCGGCCATGGTCCTCCATTGAAGTCTTCAAGCTCCAAGCTTCCAAAATGGATTCCAAGCTCACGAAATTGCTGCCCTATCACCTTGGTATGTCTCCTAGAGTGTGCTAGCACTTTGATTTTGCAACAAAATCACCTCTTTTCTTCCTTGTGTTTCACGGTGATGAACCAGAAACAGAAGAACAAGAATCGGTCCAAGACCGAGAGAGAAAGATGGGGAAGAAGAGAGAGAATAAAAAATGTGTATATCATTTTTTTTTTCAAAAAATAAATAAACATATACCAATTTTTCTTTTTCAAAAGTCAAGTATTAAATGCCTTCAACCACCAATATCAATCAATCAAGTGACAACTTGTCACATCACTCAAAGTGACATGTGATTTGACAATTGATGTGACTAATGATTTGACGCTTGATTCGAAATGCGAATGCGCTCGCAAAGAATCCCGGGCTCGGGTTCGCTAATTCCAAATTAACGAATTTCCCGTTGCGACGTAATTAAATGATTATGCCTAGCGAAATCACTATTCACGTCGCTAACGAATTAATTCTAAATTAACTCGTTCGCCCGAATTAAAATCTAATTTTAATTCCGCGTCGAAATCCAATTTCGTATAATATATCAAATATATTATTTTAACCGATTAATTCCAAATTAATCGTTTTCTCTCTTTTAATGATATTTTATCCCAGATAAAATATCTTCGCAATTAATCCCAGATTAATTTTCTCTCCCATCTACTTAATCCCAGATTAATAAAGTGCGAGTCATACGTCATCGGTGAATCTTCAGGAAGTGACCCATGAGATCCCCAGATATGTTGGCAGTAATTCGGTCGTCGGACTATCCGAACACGTAAGTACCTAGTACTCCGTTTATACCGATTTACAAGACAAGGTTGGCTTCTAGCAAAGCGTCATGCCTACCCAATTCTCCAGAAACTTGCTTACAGGAATAAGCAATCTATATCAGGCGTAGTATACGTAGTATTGCGTATATCGATCCAGTATCGGATGGTCACGTGCAAGGCTTGGGGCTGGAATTGTGTCTGCCCCGTACGAAGCACATATCGGATGTCTGGTAACTAGTCTCTATAATCGGATATACATGACCTAGTCATAATATCCCGATAGCTGCAGCATATAAGAGAACAAGTTCTGTATCTTACGTGATCATCGTCTCCACTATAACTGAAGTGATACTTCCGTCTTGACATCACACGCAATACACTACGATTCTCAATATACCCAGAAGAGGCATACAAAGAACCGGTTAAAGCCCTGGACGACCAAAACCAAAGCATATTGATTGTCGCAAGTATTAGCGGTGTAAGTCTCAGGTTAAGACCAAATACACCTACCCTGAATTCGGACTTCCATAGACACATAGTTATACTACCAATGGAATTCCGAAGGGGTCTATTTAGAGCGAAGCTGTTTCCCGTACCATCGGTAAAACACAACCTCCTATTACACTTGCATGAGTATCTTATACCCAAATATATGAGAACTATGCCGTTGTGCCCTCACAACGTGCACAAGTGTAATATTAGTCTTTTACGCATTATCGATGTCCAATCTCGATAATACTCTGACTAGGGATATTTAATGATTATAACTTCGTGGACTGATACTGTCTCATATCATTCTCAATCCAGGAACTAATCATATGGACCTCCTATCATTTATACATCTAGATGATCTAATCACAAATGATAAGAGTGCAATCTCCTTTGTCATATAGTTAATTTGTACAACAACACCATGATCTGTACAAATAGTGACGTTATGGGTCATAATTGTCCAACACCAGCCATATATGCGGTAACCTGATTAAGTCAAATTAAGTCCAACCAGCCATTAAGGCGGTAATAATATTTGTCCATAAACCATCCATATATGTGGTAAATTACCAACCGACCAACCAGACGGTATCCTTGCTTAGTCAAATTAAAATCAATTTAATATTAATTACCAACCGGCCAATATAGCGGTATCCTCATTAAGTCAAATTTTAAATAGTGAATATATTATAATTAGGGAGATTAATCTAAATAGCAGTAATAAAAGTTTTACCTTTCACCCTAGCAGTGGGAAGTTACCTCCTCATGTTGAATAGTAAAAACTGAAAAAGTAAAGAAAGTAAATTATTATTACATAACGTAATTAAAATTAATTACAAAACTGAAATTTAAAGTAAACTAGATATAAAACTCGCTATTTACATCAGAGAATTCAGAGAGGAAGGTACATCTGAAACTGAAACCTCGAGCTGAATTTATAGGCCTCAGTAAGGTGTGCGCGTCGCAACGCGCGCTTCATGTCGCGACGCGCCACGTGTCGCGCTCTGGTTGGCTGCTTCAGATTCTTATCTGATGATGTGGAAATTTGGATAATTGACTCAATAATTGTGCTGAAGTGGCGATGACGTGGCAACACGTGGCGAAAGTGATTGTCGGCACCGTAGGGTTGCGACAAGTGGCACGCTGTGATTGGCTGATGACGACGTGACGCTTAAGTGGCGAGTTGACTCGGTCTACTACTGATGTGGATGAAGACATGGCTGACATATGAAGTGACACGTGGAGACACGTGGCGATGGCGATTGTCGGCACCATAGGATGATGACACGTGGCACGGCGTACGTTAGCAGAACAGTTGTGATGTTTACACGTGGCACGGTTCACGTTAGCAAGTCAAACTTTTCAGATATGACACTTGTCCCCCGGCGCACGTTAGCAGCTCATGGCGCATGTTAGGCGTCGCGACGCCAAAGGCTTGCGCGTCGCGATGTGCAAAATTACCAAATTACCTTTTTGTCTGTTTTTCACTGTTTTGGCCCCAAATCACCTCCAGAGAGTCCTGAAACTTTACTTATCTACAAAATAACACAAAACACATCAAAATATTCACAAAACTCAAGAAACTATACAAAATATTATGTTAAATGAGTGGGAAATAGTGATATAATTACCACTCATCACACCCCCAAACCTAATATTTTGCTAGTCCTCGAGCAAAACACAGAATAAAATAACATAAACATCTTTAAAATAAAATTTAACTAAGCCACTATCAGTATCCAATGCTTAAATATATGTGAACTATGCCGTTAAGCTTTCATAACGCGCACAAGTGTAATACTAGCCTATTCCGCATTATCGATGTCAAGTCTCGATAATACTACGACTAGGGATATTTTTATTAATCCGGTACTAATCATATGGACTTTTATCATTAATATATCTAAGTACTCCAATTACAAAATGATAAAAGAGCAATTCCTTTGTCACATAGTTAATTTGTACAAAGTACACCATGTCTTTTACAAATAGTGATGCTATGTGTCATAATTCTCCAACAATATCCCATTTGGCCTATAGCCAATCACTCAAGTGTCCAACATCTGAACTATGTACGGGTCACTCAAACTTTTACTGAGATATAGCTTTCTTCAGCGAATCTGCAAGGTTATCATCTAAAACAATTTTTTGATCTTCACATTGCCACGATGTGTGATCTCTCGAATCATATGAAACCATCGAAGTACATACTTGGATCATTGATGAGACCATAATTCCTTAGCTTGTGTTGTAGCCTAGCTCAGCTGCTAACAGAACTGCTCCCAATCCAATTAGGAATTTTATAGATCCAAAATGCTTCTTTTGCTGCCTCAGCCGCAGCAATATATTCCGCTTTTGTTGTTTAATCGGCAACAGTATCTTGCTTGGAAGATTTCCAGCTCACTGTTCCGTTGTTCAAACAAAATATGTACCCTTATTGTGACTTACAGTCGTCTTTATCGGTTTGGAAACTTGCATCAGTGATCTCAGTCACCTCAAGTTCTTCATCTCCATAGACTAAGAAAGCATCCTTAGCATATGAGACATCAAGTCGCGTACATATCATGGCGTACATGATCGATCCGACTGCAGAAGCGAACAGGATCGATTCTTTGAATCTCTCTCATCTTGAGTTTTAGGACACATGTCCTTAGATAGAGAGACATCATGTTATACTGGAAGCAGTCCATTCTAGGACTGATCCATGTCGAATCTCTTCAACACTGTCAATGTATGAGTTCTCGGAGAGTGCCAACAACTTTTAGATCTATCCCTGTAGATCCTTATTCCTAGAATAAAGGTTGCCTCTCCCAAGTATTTTATGGAGAATTTTAATGAAAGCCAAGCTTTCACTAATTTTAATATGGGAATGTCATTGCTAAGAAGCAATACATCATCAACGTATAGGACAATCATTGCCAGTGCGATCCCACTAACCTTCTTATATACACAAGAATCATCATCGTTTTGAATGAAACCATATACCATTATGATCTCATCAAAACGTTAGTTCCAAGAACACAATACTTGCTCAATCCATAAATGGATCGATTTAACTTACAAACCTTGTTTGCATGTTTTGGCATGACAAAACCGTCAGGGTGTTGTATATAAACATCCTCCGAAAGGTTTCCGTTAAGGAAAGCGGTTTTGACGTCCATCTTCCATATTTCATAATCGAAATATGCAGCTTTAGCAAGCATTATCCGAATGGATTTAATCATGGCAACGGGTAAAAGGTTTCGTCGTAATCGACACCATGTTAATCACGATGCCCTTTCGCTACAAGCCTAGCTTTGTACGTTCATTTGTTGCCATCCAAGTCTGTCTTCACCATGAAGACTCATTTGCTACCAATAGGCACAATGCCTTCTGGTACATCAACCAGTGTCCAAACTTGGTTGTATACATGGAATCCATTTCGGACTTCATGGCCTCTTGCCATAAAGCGGAGTCGATACCTTGTATCGCTTCCTCATACGTAGCCGACTCGTCTTCCTCAATAAGATTAATATACACATGAGGTGAGATCAGAAACCCATACCTCTCAGGTTATTTTTTGACTCTCTCCGACCTATGCGGTTCTTGTGTATTAGAAGATTGTGGTACGGTCTCATCCCTGATGAACTATTTGTGTTCCGTGAGAGGATCTGTGCCAGGAATAGTATCACTTTGATTTTCATCGAGTGCTACTTTCCTCCAACTTACCACTGCATTTAGGAATTCCTCTAAGGAAAACCGCATGGAGAGCAACAACTATTTTGTTCTCTTATGGGTTGTGGAAATAATATCATTTGGTTCCCTAGGATAACCAATTACAAATAGGCACTTATTCGATTTGGGTTCTAGTTTGGTACCATCCAAACGTTTAATATATGCCCAGCATCCCCAAATCTTCAGGAATGAGAAACCTGGTTTCTTTCCTGTCCATATTTCATATGGAGTCTGTCCAACAGGCTTTGACAGAACCTTATGTGGGGTCTCTAAGATCAATCCCAAGATCATTCAAGCATAATAGAAGTGTGAATACGCAAAGAAGTTAGCGGAAAATACTTACAATGCTCGGTTGGATGTAGATGGAGAATTCAAAACTTTTGCTCCTTGTGTAGTGCTCCAAGCTCCACTTTGATGATTGTTGAGCTCCAAGCTTGGTGAAACAAGAATTCCAAACTCTAGGGATGTTTCTCTATCACCTTTGTATGATTCTTTGTGTGCTAGCAATGGAAGAAGTTTGCAACAAAATCTTCATAGTTCTTCCTTCTTGTTCTCGGCAATTGGAGAGTAAAAAGGAGAGGGAGAGTCACAGTTTTTGTGTGTTGAGAGAGTGAGTGAGTTTTCAATTTTTGTTAAATGTATAATTGATTTCAAAAATCAAATCCATTTACAAAAAGTGTAGTTAGTAAATGTCTCTCACAAGTCAAACTTGTGTAAGCAACAAGTTACCAATTATTTGCTCACTAACTTCCATCACCTTAAAGAAAATAAAGTGACTAATGATGTGACTTAATGTGGGCCCCACTTTAATTCAAAATCCGAGTGGGCCCGTAAACACATTCCGGGCTCGGGTTCGTTAATTCCGAATTAACAAATTTTCTGTTGCAACTTAATTAAATCAAATTTAATTAAATAATTATGCCTAGCAAAATTACTATTAAAGTCGCTCGCAAATTAATTCTAAATTAATTCATTCGCCCGAATTAAAATCCAATTTTAATTCCGTTATGAAATCTAATTTCATTTAATATATTGAATATATTAATTTTATCGATTAATTCCAAATTAATCGTTCTCTCTCTCTTAATTGAATTTTATCCCAGATAAATTCTTGCCGTAATTAATCCTAGATTAATTTTCTCTCTCTAATAATTAATCCCAGATTAATTCTGTTCGAGTCATACATCATCGGTGAATCTTCGGGAAGCGACCCATGAGATCTCTGGATATGTTGGCAGTAAATCCGGTCGTCGGACTATCCGAATACGTGCGTACCCCGTACCATGTTCTTACCGATTTACAAGATATGATTGGCTTCTAGTCAAGCACCGTGCCTACCCAATTCTCCAGAAATATTCTTTAAGGAATTTATAATATATGTCAGACGTAGTATATGTAGTATTGTGTATTGCGATCCAGTATCAGATGTCACATGCAAGGCCTGGGGCTGGAATAATGTCTGCCCCGTACGAAGCATATATCGGATCACAAGCAACTAGTCTCTATAATCGGATAATCATGACCTTGTCATATTATCCCGACAGTTGCAACATAATAGAGAACCAGTTCTGTATCCCTGCGTGATCATCATCTTCGTATGACTGAAGTGATACTTCCATCTTGACATCACACCAATACACTATGATTCTCAATAAACTCAGAAGAGGCGTACACAGAACCTGTTAAAGTCCCCGATGACCAAAACCAAAGTGTATTGATTGTCGCAAGTATTAGCGATGCAAGTCTCAAGTTAAGACCAAATACACTTACCCTGATGCGGATTCCCATAGACACATAGTCATACTACCAATGGGATTCTGCGGGGTCTATCCAGAGCGAAGCTGTTCCCATATAATCGGTAAACACAACCTCATATTACACTTGCATAAGTATCCAATACTTAAATATATGAGAACTATGCCGTTATGCTCCCACAACGCGCACAAGTGCAATACTAGTCTATTCCGCATTATCGATGTCCAGTCTCGATAATACTACGACTGGGGATATTTAATGATTAAACCTTTGTGGATTGATATCGTCTCATATCTTATTAATCCGGAACTAATCATAAGGACTTTTATCATATATATATATATATATATATATATATATATATATATACAAGTAATCTAATTACAAAATGATAAAATAACAATTTCCATTGTCACATAGTTAATTTGTACAAAAACCACAATGTCTTTTACAAATAGTGACGCTATGGGTCATAATTGTCCAACACCTTATTCAAAATAAGTATTGCACTGTTCAATGTGTATCCCTAGAAGGAAATTGGCAGCTCAGTACGACTCATCATAGACCTTACCATGTCCAACAAAGTTTGGTTTCTCCTTTCGGACACACCGTTCAATTGAGGTGTTTTGGGAGGAGTACACTGTGAAAGAATACCATACACTTTCAAGTAATCTTGAAACTCATTGCTTAAGTATTCTCCACCACGGTCCGGCCGCAATGTTTTAATACTTTTGCTGGTCTGTTTTTCTACTTCGTGTCGAAACTCTTTGAATTTTTCATAAGTTTCCGACTTGTGTTTCATAATATACACATGACCATAACACGATGCAACATCCGTAAAGGTTACGAAGTATTCATAACCACCTCTAGCCTGGCTAGACATGGGCCCACACACTTCACTATGATCGAGGGCTAACAGCTCGGTGGCACGTACACATTTACCACTAAAAGGTGTTTTAGGCACTTTGCCTAATAAACAAGATTCGCAGACATCATATGAATTAGGAACAAATCCGTCCATGTATCCACTCTTCGAAAGTGTGGATATATGAGTCTTGTAAATGTGTCCCGGACGACAATGCCACAAATAAGTCTCATGTGATTTACTCAGTTTGAGCTTTTGTTTGTCATGTTATATGTTTGAGATTCGTTTATATTCAAAATATAAAGACTATTATTAACATCTACAGTATATATCAAAATGTTATATTTATATACAAAACACCCAGTGTTCCTGAATACAAAGGTATACCTGCATCGGGTTATACTAGATACAGAGATGATGTTCCTAGTCAAACTAGGTACAAAATAACAATCACCTAATGTAATTACATGCCCCAAGGGCAGATAAAAAACATAGGTCCCAACGGCCAAAACAGCGACTCTCGTCCCGTTTCTGACTCGTAGGTCGATCTTGTCTGAAGTCAGTATCCTGCTCACCAGTACATATGTGAGTACCACGTCCAGAATCAAAAATCCAATTTTTAAAACCAGTAGTAGACATGTTTATAACAAACATACCTGAAGCCGGAGCCTTGCCATTCTTCACTTCCTTCAACTCCGTCTTGTACTCACGGTAGTCACGCTTCCAGTGACCCCATTTGCCACAATGTAGGCAGACGTCTTGGGATATGTCCTTAGTCTTCCTAGAAGACTTTGATGATTTAGCCTTGCCATTTTTCTTCATTTTCTTCACACCCCCAGAAGCCTTCGGCCAAGCCTTGGCCATCTGGGTTGTCGAAGTAAGGTGCGCCTCACGCTTCTTGCCCTTCAGAAGCTCTGGCTCTGCTTCTTTCAGCATTGCCAATAACTCTCCAATAGTTTTCTCTTGGTTCATCATGTTATAGTTCATGACGAACCCGCCCCAGTATTAGGGCAGAGACTGTAAGATCAAATCTATGGAAGTCTCGGCCTCAAAGGTTATGCCCAGTTGACCTAGTTGTTCGATGTCAGCAATCATCTGCGACACATAGTGCTCGACAGATGTACCCTCTGACATACGCGAGCGAAGAGCTTCTTTCGCAACTCATGCTTCTGAGATCTCAGATTAGACCTGTGAAGATCCTTTAATTTCAACATCATACTATAAGGATCTAATCTTTTGTTATGAAGACAAAATTGAGGAGTCATTGCGGCAAGCATTATGGATTGAGCACTAAAGTTATCATCACGATGAGTCTTCCAAAGCTCATGCTCTACTATTTGCTCAACTCCGGGCTCAGCCCGAGAGGTTTCTCTATGACATAGAGTAACTTCTCGGCTCCCAGGACTATCCTGAGATTCATTTTCCAATTTGGAAAATTGGAGCCGTTAAAGACATTATCTCTCATAATGATGTCCCTAACGCTAATATTTCCAGCCATCTCGATTGCAATAGTCCAACTATCCAATCAACGATTTCGGGTACACTCAAAATGTAATGGTTACTATAGTCTAACTATATGACCAACTACAAGTGGAGTAGTGTGAAAACAGTCCAACAATTCAATAAAAGCAATAAAAGATATTAGTCCAACTAATATTTATTTATAACAACGATAAATAAAATAAAAGAGCGTGTTAAGCAAGTATTAAACGAAATTGTAAATTTAATACTAGCCTCCCACTATTTTTCGGCGAGCCTCTAACCCTCTGTGGAGTACTCAGGAAACCTAGTTTTCTAGTGGGCTAGGATCCCGTTAAATAACACACAACCTTGACTTTGGCCAACAAGCTGTATGAAACTTAACTAGGTAGATCTCTAAGATCAATTGGATCCCATCCAATTCCTAGATTCGGTAGGTGGACCTCCAAGTCCAAATATATATCCAATATATATATCCTAATCTTTTTCCTCTGAATCAACTAAGCTTTGGCTTTGGCTCAACAAGCTTAATGATTCCAGTTAAGCGCGACCCATTGATAGTGGGAAAGCTTCGTAATCCACGTCGATGTACATAAATGACCTTGACTTTGGCCAACAAATTACAACTTCCCAAGACATGCGATATGTAACAAAGCTTCGTGGTTGAAACACATCCGCGATGGACAATGATCTTGAATTTGGCCAACAAATCAAAGCCAATCTTGGATCTTGAGAGAGAACCACTCAATGGAAGGAAAACACTTAATGTTAAAGTGAGGGTTTTTTCGCGTAAATTAGCATCCAATTTATTATCTTTGATTAGGTCTCATCATACACCCTTAAACATGCATTCTAAAAGCATAATCAGGCGCGAATAAAATTAATAATGATATGCAGATGGATATATAACAAACTTTGTTCCTAGAACAAATCTCTCCATTTCATCTCTCCCGCTAGCACTATTCATACTTCTACCCAATTACATAATACTTAAAGAAACCTCATTTGCATTGAGGGGAATTGGTGAGAAGAGAAATACAAAGAGATAAGGAGGTGAAAGGCTGGACACGGAGGTCCAATTTCAAATAAATACCATACTTACAAAAATTTCCAAAATTGCCCCCACCATACTAATATCCATCCGATATACATTATTCATACAAATACATCCAAGTATTCACACAAAACATGTTGTTCAATCAATCTGATCCAATTAATTAATCTTTAATTAATGACCATCCAATGTTCAAACAACGATTTGATTTGGGCGAGTCCAACTCATTTAAGAATAAATACTCAAAGTACGTATTCTTGAATTATATCGAACTACAATTTTAAATCCAATTTTAATTCGTATCCAATACTAATTCGAATTTAATTCCAAATTAAATAATTACACTTATTTTAGTGCCTTTTAGACTTAGTTTCTAAATCTAATCTAAATGGGTCTCAAAGGCCCAATTAGTATCCAATACTATTTTAATTAAACGAATTTTCTGTTGCGACGTAATTAAATCCAATTTAATTAAATAATAATGCATAGCAAAATTATTACGAAAGTCGCTTGCGAATTAATTCCAAATTAATTCGTTCGCCCAAATAAAAATCCAATTTTAATTCCGCATTGAAATCCGATTTCAATTAATATATCCAATATATTATTTAATCGATTAATTCCAAATTAATCACGTTCTCTCTTCTATTCGAATTTTATCCCAGATAAATTCTTGCCGTAATTAATCATAGATTAATTTTCTCTCTCTCATAATTAATCCCAGATTAATTATGTTTGAGTCAAATGTCATCGGTGAATCTTTGGGAAGCGACACAAGAGATCCATGGATATGTTGACAGTAAATCTGGTCACCGGACTATCCGAACACGTGCGTACCCCTTACCACATTCTTACCGATTTATAAGACATGATTGGCTTCTAGCAAAGCACCGTGCCTACCCAATTCTCAAGAAATATTCAACGAAGGATATATAATCTATATCAGGCATAATATGCTATGTATTGCGTATTACGATCCAATATCGGATGTCACATGATAGGCCTAGGGCTGGAATTATGTCTGCCCCGTACGAAGTATATATCGGATCACTAGCAACTAGTCTCTGTAATCGGATAATCATGACCTAGTCATACTATCCCGATAGCTGCAACATTTAAGAGTACTAGTTCTGTATCCCTGCGTGATTATCGTCTCCATGACTGAAGTGATACTTTCATCTTGACATCATACCCAATACACTACGATTCTCAGTATACCCAAAAGAGACGTACCAAGAACCTGTTAAAGTTCCGGATGACCAAAACCAAAGTATACTGATTGTCGCAAGTATTAACGATGCAAGTCTTAGGTTAAGACCACATACACCTACCCTGATACGGATTCCCATTTACACATAGTCATACTACCAATGAGATTCCGAGGGGTCTATCCAGAGCGAAGCTATACCCGGTCCAACGGTTAACAGAACCTCCTATCACACTTGCATAAGTATCCAATACTTAAATATATGAGAACTATGTTGTTAAGCTTCCATAACGCGCACAAGTGTAATACTAGCCTATTCTGCATTATCGATGTCCAGTCTCGATAATACTACGACTAGAGATATTTAATGATTAAACCTTTCTTGGATTAATATTGTCTCATATCTTATTAATCCGGTACCAATCATATGGACTTTTATCATTTATATATCAAAGTAATCCAATTACAAAATGATAAAAGAGCAATTTCATTTGTCACATAGTTAATTTGTACAAAGAACATCATGTCTTTTACAAATAGTGATGCTATGGGTCATAATTGTTCAACACTTACAACAATAAAATAGAGAATTTACACGAATTCGGCAAATAGATATGAAAGTGGAATAGATTTTTTTTTATAGATTTATTGCTGTTTGTTTTGTAATTTTTTATTCAGTTGTTGTAATGGTCAATGTTTTTTCTTTTCTAATTGTAAAATTTTTATAAACCATTTTTTGTCGAGAGATTGGAAAATCATGCTGAATCTGTAATTCCACTGGGGCCTTATTAGAATTAGGATTACATAGCGCATATAGATTTATGTTGTCAGGTTTATCTTGACTAGACTTGAATTTTAAGTTTTTTTCCTAAGTATTATATTCGAGCCCGTGTATATTAGGGGTAACAATTTGGGTTAAGAATCGTTTATTCGTTCGATTCGATTCGCTTTAAAGCGAATACAGGGTTGAAAAAATGGATTCGTTTAATAAATTAGTCAAATAATATCATGATTAAACGAATATTCATATTCGATTCGTTTAATAAACGAATCGAATACGAATCATGATATTATGATTCGTTTAATAAACGAATCGAATATGAATCCATCACATTTTGATTCGATTCGTTTAAGATTCGATATGAATTTGATTCGTTGATTCGTTTTGCCACCCTAATGTATATGGTGTTTTTATTATGAATGAATTTTATATATTAAAAAGGAAAAAGAATACAAATTAGTAGACGTAATGCATAAGAATAGTTGGTTACTGATTCTCAATTAAAAATATAAAACATAAAGTCTTTCCATAAAATTTTTTTTTTATAAAAAATAAGAAATTATACTAATTTAAAAGGAATAGGAAAAGAAAGATCATTATATTGAAACGACGTCGTATATATTTTTCCTCGTTCGTTGTAAAATTGAATCAAAATAAAAGCTTTATTCGCAGTCGGTCGGCCTAGAAACTAGAAAGTACAGAGCGGGAATCCGTTTACCGAGGGGGAACACCAATTCAAAAATTGTTCTCAGAGAGTATTTTTTTTGCTGGTTATTATCTCTCTGTTTTGTTTTTTGTTTGTTTTTTTTTTTTTTCAAATTTTTTGTTTTTACTTGAAACTTATTTTTAGTTTCTGATTAGATTTTCTTCAATTATTTTTTTTTTTAAAATCCCGCCGTGAAACCTCTGACCGGACTTAATCGAAGTAGTTCAAATCTCCAGCTTGTACTCTGGTTGGATCTTGAGCAACAAGCTACAGCTTCACATTCCCCCCCCTTAAATTAGGATCTGAAGAATGGTGAAGCCTCCATCTTTGATATCTCTTGCTGCCCAGGCATTGAAAACAGAACTTCTGCTTGGTAATTATTATTATTATTATTTGCTTTTGTATTTGCTTGTAGTTTTATTACTGCTGCTCACTGAAATTTAGTTCATTATGCTATATGAGCAGAAAAATAATAGGTTTTATTGTTACAGGGGATGATGTTATACCGTATCTTTGCGAACTGCCGGTTGACTTATTCGATATTTTATTGACTTATTTGCCTCCATTGGCCTTGCAAAAGTTAGAAACAAAAATGTTAGTCCAATTATGTTTTGAGTTTTCTTTTTAATGTTAATTGGTAATATGTTGCTAGATTTTAGGTTTTCGTGCGACTTTCAAATTTTTAGTTTTTATTCTATTGAGCAGGCCATTTAAGGAATGGGATGACTATGGATCTACTAATGGTTGCTTAGAAAATGGGAGAAAACGTGGAAGGTTTGGAAGAATCGTGCCTTTGTTTGTGAGTAGGAAAACAGTTGTAAATTTCATGTAATAGAAAGGTGTAAAATTAACGGTTTTCCAGATACGGGAACTTCAATGCAGTGTGGAAGAAGTTATTTATGATGCGTTGGCCAGGGCTCGCTGATCAAATCGAACCAGTTGATTGGCAGCAACTGCATTGGGAAGCACATATACAAAGGTATTACCATTTATATCGAATAAACATTCAATTGCTTTACTTTTCGTGATTTTACACTTGATTTATAGTTTTGTTGTATTGACAGTTGCCTAGATGAAGCAGCAGAGTTAGTTGTACTTCCATCTTTTAGAGGACTTATCGGTGATATAACGATTTCAGGTAAATCAATACTTGCTCATTTGTACCATTGCCTTTTGAAAATATTGGGTGACGTTCTTGGTAGTTTAGTTCATTGAAATCTATGGAAGGCCATTATTATTGCTTGCTTGCTTCTATTCACATGTATGTGGTGTTTGTATTTAATGCATGGCTTGAGATAAGCTTTTCACTTTTTTTTTTCAAGTTCTAAAACATCAGGATAATGCAGTTCGTGGGAACCGTTTCTGAAATGAATGTCATGGGAAATGGTTGAAATTCTATTTGTTTCTTACTTTTGATGGATGCTCTCTTGCTCAAAGCTTGTGAGGCAACGGAACTCTGGCTCATGAGTCCTCGTGGAATTGGGTTTTGGAACCACATTACAAATTATTAAAGGACAACTTGTCATTAGTTGACTATGTACACATAAAAATATCTTTTTCCCTCATTGAGCTTAATTTGTTTTTTTTGGGTGAATAATATGATTTCCTGCAGGAAAACTAAGGGAAATTAATGAACTCCCAACTCTTACATGATTGAAGTACTTCTGTCCCTCTGTGTGCATGTTTGTATTATGCTGACAGCCTTGCAAATTACTGGTCATGTTTTTTCTGTTTTGTGCAGGCTCTATATTGAAGTATATTGGCTATGAGCAACAAATGGATCATTCAGCTTGTGACTATTCAAAATTATCTTACCATTGCCAGCAATTTGGGCGTTATGCTAGGTATCATGTATATCCAATTTTTGGTACAAGCAAGCTAATTGTTCATAGATCAATGGAAGCCTAGTTGCACACTCATGTATCTATTAAACTTTTGGTGTCTGCATATTGTAATTTATTTACCAAGCCTAATAAGATGGATGCAACACCTACTGTTCATCTGACATAAAGTTCATCATCATTGTCTTCTTGCATTTGTTTATTCATATGAAACTATCCAATATCACCTTTATTGTTTTGGACAATGTTGTATGCTTTCGGAAATTCTAATTATGCTTTTATATTTACGCAGATGTCTGAGACTTCAGAATGCACTTTGTGTCGAAGAAACTTGTGTAAGTTTATAATCTCATGAGACATGAGTTTTAGTTTGTAGTATACTAGTATCATCATCCATTGAAGCATCCCTGTTTTGACGGATATGGATAGAGGGTATTTCGGCTTTTACTTTTGTCCATGTCTCCATGAATGTTGAGATTTTCTGGAAATGCAACTCGTTTTAAAAATGATTTAATAAGACAGTGATATTGGATGCTTTTTCCTCAAGTGCTTTTTTAAAGAAAATTATTCATGGAACTTCCATAAGAAGCTGTTTAAAATTTTAGCACTATTTTCCAAATACATTTCTTTGTTTCTTTCTTATTTTCCCCTCCAATTTTGAAGTAGCCAAATCTGTGCATGCATGCATACATCCATACTTACGTACATATATGCATGTCAGAGATTATATCTTGTTTAAATAAAGAATGTTTTCTCGATATATTTCTCTGGTATCTTATTTCTTCAATCTTCAGAATGGATTTAGTCACAAAGTTTGCAATATCAAGTATCCATGTGTGTGTGCGTACACTGTGCAAGCATGTGGTGTTATTATCTATCTTCAACTCTTCTTTGTTGCAGCAATTATTGAGCAAGAGCAGGTTGCAAAGCTTGGTACTGCGGTGGATCAGATTCGAAGAACATGTTAGTCTTACTTTTGTTTGTGTGCACTGATATACAAGTTGATTCTTACCTTTTAAAAGCCTGCTTGTTTTAATGAATATGTAGTTTCTGAGTGGAGTCTACAAGTGTTAATTTAATTTGTAGATAGAGAAACTATGTATGTGCAAACACAAAGGAAGCAACTATGTTTCTGTGAAAGATTTCATATTTTGCTTACGCGCTTCCTAGGTTCTGTTATTAATTTTAATTGAATGGAAAAGTTAGAATATTCTGTTTCATGTAAACAAAGTGCTCTATATCCACGGTTGATTTGATTGCTCGTAATTCACAAAATAACAGGTTCAAGGATTATGCAAACTTCTAATTCAAAACAGTGAAACATTGGCATCACTTGAATTTCTTCACTGCAAGCTCTCACCGAGTTTCGTCAAGGGAATTTGTTGTTCACTTTGGAACGAGAGAACGGGAACACACAAGATAGAAAACTTATCAATCAACATATCGAGCTTTCTTGAAAATAGCCCAAGTTCTGTAGGTGTGGAACTTGTTTCATTTCTCTTATCAGGAAGGTACATCTTTTCTCATTTTAACCCTCATTCTTGTTTAATTGTGACTTAATCAGGCAAATCACTCCAAAGTACCCCCTCTTGCTGATAGTGCCTTTTGGCTTCAGGTCATTGTGTTCGTTAAAGCTTCGTCACTGCCATCTGGACAAGGACTTTGGAAGAATGGTTTTTAGTACCCTTCTTGAGGCATCATCTTGTTTATCCTTCCTTGACCTTTCAGGAAACAATGTGAGTACTGCATCCCATAAGATTGTGTTCCGGTATACCATAAAAACTGACATAAAACTTCATATGTGATTGCACAGATAGGAGGATGGCTTTCTAAGTACGATGCAAGTGGGAGTAGCCCCTTATTTTCTTTAGGAGAGGGCAAGCCTTTGAAATCCTTGCGTTTTCTCAATCTAAGGTACGACACGATTGGTGATACCGTCTCTTTATTGTTGCGCAAATTATTAGTCCCTATGATAGGTTTGATAAATGAAATTTGATTTCAGATTGTATATTGTGAATCTTCTATTCAAAGTTTTGTATTGTTCATAAGAGTAAAGGAAAATAGCATAACAATCACATTGCAATTAGTAGTCTCATCGCAAGTGAGTGTCAAAAGAAATTAAGAAGATAAGAAAAGACTTCCAGAGCACTACAATTTCCTCCACCAGCCACCGCTGGGAGCACCCTCAATACTGAGAAAAAAGAACAACAGAAAACATGCCCTCCTCTCCCTTTAGCAACCTACTATATACATCATTAGATCTAACAAACTTCCTTCCACGTCAGCAAGCAGAATCTCCTTCCTGTAGTGCCCCGAATCTCAGTGCCCCCCTATTTCTTGTGTCATCCCTTTAGCTTTTCTCCTGGTGTAGACTTTCTGTACTAGGCGTCCCCCTTCCCTCTGGTCCATGGGCCTATCCTTCACCTGCCACTCTGGCCCAATTAAGCCCCTGTCAACATTGTGAAACTCCTCAGAATCAATGTCCCTAACACCCTACAACTCATGTCAGTTGCAGTAAATAGATAACTTGTTGTGGTGTTATTCTCCTCCATCCTACAAAGCTAAGGGTTAGAGGATTTGTTTGAGCTACTAACAAAGCCATGGTTGAGGAAATTGCATGGACCGTTTTCCCTTGAAAGTTGAGTTTCATGCATGGTAAAGAGGCTTATCTAATTTCAGGGGAAATAATCTCCGCAAAGCTGATGCTAGAGATCTTACATGTGCGCTGGTTCATATTCCTAACTTGGAGCTCTTGGATATAAGTGACAATCCAATTGAGGACGATGGAATCAGGTTGGTAGATATCCATTCCCCACATATCCATTATCCGTCGACTATTGCAGGTATGAAATCTAACAAGCATCAATTCGAACTTTCAGAAGTTTGATTCCCTACTTCATACAAGCATCTGAACGATGCAATCCCTTGGCCGAATTGTATTTGGAAAACTGTGAGCTTTCCTGCCATGGAGTCTCTCAACTTCTTGATGCACTGTTGACCTTAGGAAGACCGCTGACTTCTCTCTCTATTGCTGATAATAACCTTGGAAGGTTTGTGTGGCTCAATTCTGACTTGCAAGTTTTTGTTGCTACTAATGTTTTTACTTGAGCATGATTTGGTTATAAATACTAATCCACCAGTCAAGTAGCAGCTAGTTTGGGAAAATTCTTTGGCACATCTGTTCAAGTACTTAATATTGGAGCAATTGGATTGGGTTCATCTGGCTTTCGGGAACTGCAAGATGGAATTACGGAGGAGTTGAAGCTTGTCAATATCAACATAAGGTTTAAATTGTTATTTAATTTAATTTTATTTCTTTTTTGTAGTCCATCTCATGGAGATTAAAATTTCCATGGAATTGGTACAGCAAAAACCGTGGCGGGTTTGAAACTGCAAAGTTTTTGTCAAAGCTCATGCTATTGGCTCCAGAACTTGTTGAAGTTAATGCCGGATATAATCTCATGCCTTCAGAATCCTTGACTATCATATGCTCTGCCCTAAAAGTTGCAAAAGGTACTCATCTAAAACACCTAGACATTCTTAGAATTTATATTAGTGTGGCAGTTGATACTATCTGTTTTTCTTCCATAGTATACATATTTGTGTAGCCATTTGTGAAACAAGGTCGGGGAATACCTAAATTAACATGGACAAAAACCATAAAAAGAGATTTTGATTTTACTGATGAAACAATGATTTCGTATATAGCACAATGGTGTCAAAGGATCAATGTAGTCGACCCTACCTAATAGGAAGTCTTTTGCTTGGTTTAGCCGTTTAGTTTGGTTTGGTATAAATATGTATTTTTACGAATCTGGAATATCATCCTTCTCGCAGTTTTAAGTCATGCACTTATGTCTCTATGCTCGCGCACATAAAAAATTGAATGATTTTTTTTTTTTTATTATACTGTGAACATGCTGTTCTGTTATTTGTAAATAAAGCAGTGTTGTGCTGTTTGTCACTATTTAGGTCATCTCAAGCGTTTGGACTTAACGGGGAACAATTTGGAGCCCCAGCCATCTCATGTTTCGATGCATTCTGAATTCCAACATAATGGACGCCCCATTTTGATCCTCCCAACATTACAAGCCGTAGATGTTCCATACGATGATGAACCCTAGAAGCTTGGCTTTATCAGCGCAACAAACTCATTCCAATATAAAAAATAACAATAACTTCAAGCAAAATGTTCGTCCATCAACAGTTTCTGTTAAGGTAAATCTTAGCATCAACATGTGTTGATTTCTTTCATCGGATTCATTCTATATTATGTATCATGAAAATCTATCTTCAAATGATATCTCGGTTGCGGGTTCAAATCTATATATATATATATATATCCTAATCGAGATTTGCACACACTTGATTGCTACCGTGATGATGAAGAATATGCTATAAAACAAAAGTTGTAAACACCTGATCATTTTTGTGATTGCAACAAAGCATGAGATATTGTTTCCACATTTGCTTTACACCTCTGACATCGGGGGTCTTGAACTACTTTCTTCTTCCAGAGATTGACTACAAATGGTTTGATTTTTGTTACTAAAGTAATATTAAATAAAAGCCCACATGTTGGTATTCTCGTCACAGTATAGTGATCCAAAATTAAGATCTAAATTTGACTTAGTTACTCATGGAATTAGGGAAAATACTTAATATGAAAGTTGTAGTTTTGTGTTTAAGCTTTCCAACGCCATTAAAATCACTAAAAATGATATTTGTAACGTAAGATATCGTCAAAATATTGAAGGTTTTCATGAAAATTGTAACGTTGGAAAATTACTCGAAGCCTCCAAAAGAATTTCAAAAACATTGAACATGTTAATACGTAAGTTATATATAAAATAACATTTCGTGCATGAGAAAAATGATCATAATGGACACGTCATGATAATCAAGTGTTACAAAATGTTAATGCAAGTTGTAGCGTGAACCACAGATGCCATATAAAGCAGATTTAGAAAATTCGTAAAGCAAGATTATTTCTATAAATATGTACACGTGAGGACGGTTTACCGTTAATTGTCATTTTCTGATAATTAATTAAAAGAAAGCGAAAGCCAAAAGCACGTATCAATTGAATTAACTTGTGATCATTATTTTAAACAAAGTATTTAAAGTTCGTTAGTATAAACTTGTTCATTCAATATGCCAAAATCTCTTAATTTTATAAAATCATGTGTCCCATATGTCAACCAAGAAACAACATTTAAATAGCTCGAAATAACGATTGATCTAAACAACTTTATTTTATCATGTGAGTGCTTTATAAATTTCCAATATCTCATTTTGTCCACTAAAATGTTAACATATGTATATATAATTAATATGACTTTTTAATACAATTAATCTTAGAAAAAATTTAACTAATATTTTTTTATGAGATATCAAAATTTATAAATAAAAAAAGGAAAAAAAGAAAAAAGAAAAAAGAAAGAAAGAAAGAAAAATTCAAACATCTCATTTTTTTTTTCTAGAGAATTTACACTCTCTATAGTTAGGATTTTCACCACTTATCTTTTTATAGTTTATATATATCCTAAATAAATAAAATGGGAATTATGAATTTTACACCCAAAGATTGATTAAAGTGCAATCAAACTCAAATTTTTTTTTTTTTTTTGAAATTCGATTTTGTCCTAAGGTTCTAACCCTATGCATAATATTATTATATTTAAGACAAGTCAAAGGTAGAGAAACTATGATTTGAATCAACAAGCACCCTTAATTTTAAGCAGATGTAAAATAAAGCAAATATTAAGGCAATAAAGAGAATCACACAAGAAATTTTGTTGACAAAGTGGAAAACTCATGCAAGTAAAAAATCACTTCGGGTATAGGCTACCATCTCAATCCACTATAATAGAGAAACCTTACACCGATGGTATATGATCTATGGTGACAACTTCACCGACTCGAATACCTCTACTGTAATAACTCGAAGAACTTCCCGAGCCTGCATCAAGCAGCTTTCTTCAGAACCTCTGAAGACTATGAGTGGATCAACTCTCCAAACTCGCAACGTCAGAACTCTGACTATCAATCTTCCTCCTTTAGAACTCTGAAGGCTTGAGAAATTGATTTAAGGTTGTGTTTTTGTGATAAGGGTTACCAAAGAACAATCTTACCAAAGTAAAGAAGACAATGAAATCAATGGAGTCTTCTAAGTTGATTGTCAAGAAGAAGAAATAAAGTATATGGTGGCTCTTAAAATAAAGTTTCTTCACTTGGGTAAAATGGCTATGTGTTTGTTTACATAGGTAGGGTAAAGATAGAGTTTTTCTTGTGCAAACTGCCTTAAAACGCATTCATTGATTAAAACGTAACCATCAGCATGGGCATTATGTAGAATCACCTTAAAGTTGAAAAATGGAATCATGGGCGTTCGAACGCCCTTCAAACGCACCTCAAACGCAAATTTGCTGCCTCCTAACTTTAGAATGTTCAGTCGAACGCAAAGCGAATGCATGCCGCGTACTGATTTTGAGGTGTAATTTAAAATACTTTTAACTTTCTCGTCCCTTGGTCAAATCATGTGTTCTTTATATGTACATGATTGTCTTCAAGTCTACTTTCCATTGACACTGACCTCATGTCAATCGGAGCTTTAAATATTCTGGAGTGTCTAAAAGAGTGAATGTCGTTATGATATCTTCATATGATATTGTCCAAATACTTGTCCAATTGCCCCGAGATCTTCAAGATTCAATACAACTCAATTGAACTTGTTTTGTTACAGAAATTACCAACACACATATAACTAACAATCTCTCCCTTTGACATTCCGTGAAAAAACACCCAATACAAAGACTATGCTAAAAATGCAAAAATAATTTAGCCAACTGCCAACCATCAAGACAGTGACTTATTACGATATGACTCGATCTAATACCTAACCAAGTAGTCTTGAAGTCGATGCTACCACAACCACTAATCTGCTAACCTGAAATATCCACGACAATATACCGTGAAAAGCATATGAATTATAAAGAGCAAACAAAACGACGAAATAATAGTCTCATAAATTTAAAAATAGATATCAGACTCCCCCTTAATCATACTCCCCCTTAAAATGAGTTATCAAAATGATCAAAAATGGATATTCTACTCTACTCTCTTTTTTGTCATAAAATTGTAATAGGTAATCAAACATTATGCAAGAGAACAAAAAATAGAAACACACGCTACTTATAAACCTATTATAAATCTAACTTACTCCCGCTCACTAAAGGACAACATAGTTAGTAAAATAACACACAAAAAGTAAAAGGAAAACTCATAAAAATGCAGTATGCAAATTAAAACACATTAGACAATGACTAAAAGCACACACAGTTAGTTTTAAAAAATAAGTCAAAAAAGACTCAAAACAGCACTTCAAGCAAATACAATGATACACAGTCAGTACTCAACTGTTTATAACATGAGATAATATGAAATATTTTTTATCATACTGAAGAACACATGCAAGCATATGACATAAACACCAAAGCATAGAAAACACTTGCGTGAAAAAAGTGTGCAACTATGAGCGGGACACAGCCAAATAAATTTCATCTCATGTCACACCAAGTCCACAAAATATGTGTTCAAACCCTGTGCCACAAGGACCTAAAAATAAACAAAATTGGTTGCATGCTATAATATTCTCCCTCTAAATATAAGCTCTTAAATAAACTCTTTCAATTGAAGGGTTGTTACCCTTATATTTTGAATTTGGCCCATTGGCTCTTTTGCACTTGAAACTCATTTAAACTATTTTTTTTACAAATGGACAACATAAGGTCATATAGTTAAAGGTCACACTATTTAGTGATCTAAGTATGACATAGATTAGACCGCCAGTCCAAAAACTTATACATGCGACCGAGCCTCAAGACATAAAAACGTGCATATGAAATGCAAGTACAATATATACTAAGGGTTTCCATCACACACACTCATGCACATAGAGAATCAAGAAAATAAAAGCATATTACACATACATAACCATATATCCTACATACCAGAACCACGTGCACATGCATTTACATGCTCGTTCAAGCCATAAATCTTTTTGATCTTTTTCATTTTTTTTTTGTAATTTTCTTTTAACTTCAAAATAAGAAAAGACACAACGTGGCTTATGATTATCCAATGGTACGTGAAGTTGTATTCCCAAGTGCAGATCATACTATCGTCCCTTCGGAATCGACTATGAAATTTATTTTCAGTTTCCATCCTATATACCAAGGGAGATATAACAAAAAACACACACATCCATATGTAGTGAAAATAAAAAACATGCAGTTGTGAAAACACATAAAACAGACGTGTGCGCACATGCAATGATGAATTATGAATGCAACATCTACGATGAGATAGACCGAAGTGTAATCTCATCACGCCTTTTAGGATTAAGGCATTCAGAAATTATTCTGAAAGAATTTTCCTTTCTCAACCTAACTTTCTTAGGAGTCTCCTTCACTTGAGAACTTCTTGTCAACAAAGCGAGTTTTTCACTAATGAATTGTGTCTGTTTAGCTAGCGCAGAAACTTGATGGACTAGATGTGACGAATCAAATCTATGTGGATCATGCTTAGGCCTTTTGTTTTGTTTGTGCAACATGAAGTATTTAGGCCTAATATGTCCTACCTTACCACAGTGATGATAAACATGTACAAACCTCGGATGAGAGTGAGGTTTACCCTCCACACCTCTAGATTAAGGTTGGATCACATGACGAGGAATAACATGGGGGATCACATGACTACAGTCAACATGTTTCTTACCTAAGTCATGTTTATAAGTTAGTTTAGCTAGGATAAAAATAGTTTTAGATGAATAAGCTACATTACAGTTTGACTCAAAGAAGCCTAAACCTTTCTTCTCACTGAGAGGCATACCAATTCCTAACATATAGTATAAATTTTTAGTCCCAGTTGAAAATACATATATCTGAGTCCAAACACCTTCAAGTTCATTTTCTAAGCACTTGAATTTATTTACAAAATTCATATTCCTCTCCTCGAGGTCATCAATAACAGTAAGGCTAATGTCAAGCTTAGCTTGAACTTCATTATTTTCTAGTTCCATTTACTCAACCTCTTATTGACCTCAATATTTGTCTTCTTGATAGCTACGCTCTCATTAAAAAATTTAGTATACGCTACCTAAAGATCATCATCATCTATAGAGTCATCATGAGAGAATTCTGAACCAACATCTACATCACTATTGTTATCCTCTCTCTCATCAGTCACACTAGCAGTAAAAGCCATAAAATTACTCTTATCCTTAGGAGACACATAAAAAATATAGCCACCTTCTGAATCACTATGGGAGACTACTTTAACCATTTTCCCTTAGACTTTAGGTATGTGGGACACTCAGACCTAATATTCCCAAAACATTCACACTCATGGCATTGAATAGCTCGAGGTTTGCTACCCATCTCCACTCTAGAATCTCTCTTACGATGACTACTCTCTCTAGGTTTCTCATCCTTACTCCTATCAGTGCCACAACCACTATTTTTTAACTTAAGAAATTTCTTGAACTTTTTCACAAACATGGCCATATCAGTACATGTGAGCGCATCATCCTCATCATCACCAGATGAAACATGGGTAACTTCCTTCACGATTTTCATAACTATGTTCTTGGGCTTTCTATAACCAGGAAGTTTGCTCACATACACCTGAAGGTTTCCTACGAGGTCCTCTAATTTTAGGTTATCTAAGTCTTTGCTTTCCTCAATTGCACTAATCTTAGTTAAAAACCTTCAGGACGGGGATCTAAGGATTTCTCATATTTGTAAGAATAGTCTCACCTAGGTTAAAGCTTTAATTAATAATATCGTTAATGTCAACATAAAACTGGTCAAAAGTTTCATCCATTTTCATCATAGACGATTCAAATCTTGTAGCAAGATCTTGGAGTCTATTATTTCTAACGTACAATGTGCCCTCATATACAGTCTGAAGGATGTCACATGCATCATTGGCTATCTCACACATAAATATTCTCTTAAACTTTATGGCGCAAACAACAGTATGAATGACATTAATAGCCTTGTTGTTCCTATTTCTCACTTTAAACTCCTCTATTGTCCAAGTCAGTTTATCTTTAGGGGAAGAGACCCCATCAACGGTGACCATATGAGGTTTCCACCCATATTCTACAAACATCCACACCCTCTCATCTAAGGATTTTAGGAACGCTCTCATGCAAACCTTCCAATGAGGATACTCAGTTCCATAAAAAAAGATGAAAAATTCAAGGGATGGCTTCTATACATAGTTAAGGGTCAATGATCGAGTTCACACTCTAATACCAATTGAAAATTCAATTTTATCCGAAGGTTCTAACCTTATGTGGAATACTACTATATCTAAGACATGTCAAAAGTAGAGAAACTATGGTTTAAATTAATAAGCACCCTTAATTCTAAGCATATGTAAAATAAAGCAAATATCAAGGCAATAAAGAGAATCACAGAAGAAATTTTATTGACGGAGTATAAAGCTCGTGTGAGTAAAAAACCACTCCGAGTATAGGCTACCACCTCAAACCATTTTAATAGAGAAAACTTATAGCAATGGTATAGGACCTATGGTGACAACTTCACCGACTCGAATACCTCTAGATTGTAATAACTCTAAGAATTCCCTGAGCCCTCACCAAGGGCCTTCTTCAAAACCTCTAAAGTCTCTGAGTGGATCAACTCTGTGAACTCGCAACGCCAGAACTCTGACTACCATTTTTCCTTCTTTAGAACTCTAAAGGCTTAGGAAATTGGGTTAAGTTTGTGTTTTTGTGCTGATGGTTACCACATAATAATCTTACAAATGTAAAGAAGATAATGGAATCAATGAAGTCTTTATTAGGGTTGGTGCTCGAAGCGCTAATTCAGATCGTATTTATGTCGGATTCATGAATACGAGCAATACATTTTTCCATAATATTACTTATTTAATGGTAGCACCTCTTGTCTTTTATATACGTATTCGATCTAATTTTGATTAGATTGAAACTAAATCTGGTTTAGTGATATGTATATATTGTTGGGGTTGGTGCTCAGAGCGCCAATTCCCTGTTTTATTTCTTTGTAAATACTATTGTAAACATTTTATTATGAATAAAATAAGCAGTTTCTATAATATAATATATCTCTTTATATGGTAAAGACGTAATTGACCTTAGAATGATTAGTCATGATGCAGTTGCAAAAGCGTCGCCACTGAGATTGAGTTGTATCATGACGTTGTCATTCTTAGACAGTTCTTGGTCAAGGTTTACACTACATGGTCAGTAAATTAAACCCGTTGAGATCGGTACATGTCGTATACTGGAATATTGGATTCCAATGGTTTCTCAATGAACCATGAGTCTTGGAGACTCATATAGACATGTAGGTGTTTATAGCGGATAAACACTAAACGACTCACCGAAGATTCTTAATGGATGGTACACTAACGTCAATAAGAATCTTCTCAGGTTGAGTAGCATTTGTGATTCTTCGACTTGAGATATCACTGTGGGCACATGAGACATCTTCCACACTTAGATGACAGTGTAACGACCAATAATTTTTACTACTGTTGCACTGTAGTATTGTTCCATCACGAAACGAGTGTTATATAAGATAAATTATGTTCGAGTATATATACATCCATGACACGACTTTGGGGATAAACGATAAATTCTTCGAAACTTCGATGAAAAATTCTACGATATTTCACTTCGGACAGCCCATGGTTTTTGGACCGTAACGTTTTCATACAAACTCCGATTTTTATGAATTTTATTTCTTCGGAAAGATGAGATCGAGATATACAACTTTTACGTTGAACTTTTTTCCAAATTCGAACCAGAAATGGGCTAAAAATACATATCAAAAATTCAGATGAATAGTAACTGAGGGCATTCTAGTAAAATCCATAAATTTCTACACTATTCTATTTTTTTAGGGACAACTATAAAAAGGGTGCACTATTCACAAATTCAAAAGAATTGGAAACAAAAAGAATAGAGGGTGACATGAAAGAGAGATGAAGAAGAAGGAAAGAAGGAAGAGAAGAAGAAGAAAGAAAAAGGAAGAAAAGAGAGAAAATGGAGAGGATGAAGCAAGGTAGAGCATGGGCTTCCTTGGAAGGCTTGAAGAATGAAAAAGAATAAAAAGAAAGAGGTAAGAAATTCATGACCCAAATTAAGAAATTTTAAGCTTTGATGAATTAATGCTTGTATTGTGTTGGGAATTAGGTTGTGATGATAATAATATGATTTTTGACATTAAAACAATGGAAATGTTGATGAATCCTAACTTGTGGTGTTTTGGGTATAATTTGGTGAAATGTGTGAGATAGATTAAAAGTTCATTGTTGATGGGATGATAGTTTAGGTATGTGAAATGGAATGATATATGATGTATTGTACATTGGTTTTTAGTATGCAAGTGGTGATATGGAGTGCAATTTGATGTTTGGTACATTGGATGAACTTGGAGAAGCAAATCAGAATCCTGAAAAACCAGGTCGCGTCGCGACGCGAAAGAAGAAAATGATGGCATGATTCTGGTTGATGCGCGTCGCGACGCGCTCTGATTGGCTTCGTGATGCGAGGATGAAAATTTACCCTGAATAATTCTAAACCATACCAGTTCCATCCTAGCGTGTTAGAGACCACCCTTATGGTCTCGTATCAATTCATATACGCATGTTACATCTCAGTACTAGTATTATATACCAAGTTACAATATCACAGATTCAGATTGAGAAAGCTTAGCCTAGTTCCGAAATTCATCTTGTGATTTGTAATCTAACCAAATTACCATTTATAGACCACTGCATGAGTTACAATCTCCTTCAGCGAAGCGAAATAGCTCCAACTAGATTCCAAACAGTGAATGAACATTACTCTTCAAAATTTATTTTCATTTGGTTATTTTAACAGACTTACTTTTACGCTATAGGGTGTAGATGATTTTTCCCATTACAGCTATTTCATGCAAAGTTGCTTTTGAGAAAAAAAACTATTCTTCAGAAAGTGTTTTATACAGTTTTGAGATTCAAAGTATGAGTTTTATGATTTTTTGGGGCATGGGGGAAAGACCCACCCCAGTATGTAACTTGATACAGTTTGGAATTGACGGACAGAGACATGTGCACATATAGAGGACTGGGGGGATGAAAATACATAACGCCCCTAGATCCTAGAGCAGGGCTAGGGGGACAACGATACGTAACGCCCCTAGACCCTAGTTTCAGAGCTTGGATGGTAGCATAAATCTGCACCCCCAGTTCTAGTTGTGGCTTGGGGGACAGCGATACGTAACGCCCCAAGACCACCAGTTTCAGGGACAAGAGTGGCGTGCTTTGGGGGACGGCGATATGTAACGCCCCAAAGTCATGGTTTTGCATTCATGGCTCCAGATAGGCGTATGAGGGGACGGCGATACGTAACGCCCTTATACGTCAAGTTTTTAGATACATATCAGATTTCAGATACCGGATTTTTAGAAAAGTGTTTTTAGATATCAGATTTCCGGAAAACATATTTTCAGAGAACAGATTTTAGAAATGATTTCCAGAAAGCAGTTCTTAGAAAAGTTAAGTTTTATAAGAGATATTTCAGAGAAAGTTTTTGAAAAGAGTTGTCTTATAAAGAGATTTCTAGAACTTTTGTTTTAGAACCGAAAGTTTTTATATCAGTTCTTCAAATTATCGTCCACTCACTAGATCGTACATCGATCTAACCCCCCACTCCCAGTTTTCTGTGGTTGCAGGTATTCTTGGAGGATGAGCTCAGGAGGAAAAATATTGATACAGTCACTAGGGTTGGAGTCCACCAAGTACAAGTCAGATAGAGTATGAGTCAATCAAACCCAATTAAAAGTTTTGTATTAGTCATTGTCTTTGAGGCAGTCGTTGTATAAGTATGATATTGAGTTATCAGATTCAGATGTAAAGTTTGTATGTAATGATTTTAAGATTGGGCTATGGTCCCACACATAATAAAATGAATTAAAGAAAAGAATAGTTGTGTCTGTTTATGGTTAAAAAGTCAGAGGCTTATGGGGTTAGTACAGTCTATCCCCTACCGGTAACATCTCCCAGATCGGGGATGTTACAAAGATGGTGTGAGAGCATGGTCTAGGGAATCAGTGATTGCAGTGAGTAGAGTGTTGGGGTTTTGTATACGCAGTATGTCCGGGATACTCGTATGCAAGGCACTACCTCTCCAGTATCCGATGCTTGAATACGTCCTCAAAGTTTCATAGACAGGTTAGTAAGCTTTCTTAGATCATTTAAATAGCATTCTTCGCGAGAACAATTACACTCTAGATCCAACTTAGAAATATTTTTGAAGTAATTCAGCCTATTACCAGAAGTACAAACAATGCTATGAAGTTAGATAGAAAAAATGTAAGAAAAGTTACCCAAGGGAATGGAATAAGAGAGTTATAAAGAAGAAAGAAAGAATGTATAGATGATTAGACAGCCAGAGATAAAGAAAGTTAAAAGGACAGAAAGAGATAGTGAGTTCCAAGAGTACCCACCCAGGAAAATAGAAAGAGAAAGAAAAGTTAGAAAGAGAAGTGAAAGATAGAATGTAGATATCTAAGCAATCAGAAGTAAATGGAGATAGATGTTCAAAAGCAGATAGATAAGAAAATGCCAAAAATCTATAACAAAAAGAATCAGAGACACAGAGTGAGATAATATGGTAGACACCAGAACTTGGAATAGAGAAGTGGAATATAGCAAGTCCGAACAAGAGTAAAATACCGAGTAGACCTAAGCAAAGTCCTTTCCTTTCAAACAAGACTCTTTTCCTCCTCAGAAATTTCTTTCAAATAGATTTGAGAGCCTCAAGTGCCTTATATAGACAACGAATTTACCTAGCAACGAGGAATACACAGAAGGATAAAAATGAGCAAGAGATCGAGACTAGTCTAGGGAGTTCCCACAGATGAGAGATGTCGAAAAGAATCTAGAGAACCTCAGATCCCCAAACCTAGACTCATGCCCACAAGCAGGCAAATTGATAAATATGAACAATTAGTTATCTTACCCAAAGTAATCCGATATAGACACGACCTTAGCTATCTAATTTTCAACCGCTTAGTCATACTAGTTAAGGAAGTCGTCCTGACAGAGCCTGCCTCATACCTACCTTACATGAGGAATAGACCCTACCAAGACACGAAGTACCAGAACAAATATACCGAAACTCATCGAGATATAAGATGTTTAACCTCGTCCCTATCAGCACAGATATAATAACAGTAAAGGAGCCGATAAAAGTTTACTCTAAGAACAGAAACAGAAAACCATGGAAAGATAGATCACTCAGAAGAGGAAGTTTTGAGAAAGTAAAGGAAAGAATTTTGTATAGCCCAAAGATCTAGGTAAGTCAACATGAGGTTTATAGTATTAGTAGAAATCCAAAGAATAGACTCGAGAGGTTGAAGATATTTAGAAAGTGGTGAGAGTACCAGCATGGACGTAGAACAGAGAGCCCAAATCGAGGTTTATAGCAAGAACAAGAAGTGAAGATTTAAGAAGAAGACAGAAGAATAAACCACCGTTAGCCTCAGTAACAAGGCATATAACAAAGGAATAGGACATCCAAGTGGTAAAAGGACACGAGAAGTGACAAGGAAATTCAGTACATTCAGGTATAAGGATAGCATAATAAGGAGATAGTAGTATATAATGATTAATAATAGTAGTGGGATCCAAGACATGTAGTAGTTGACTAGGTTCCTACAAATGGATAACAACCCTTTCTTCTAGAAACCACGATTCCAATAAGCATATAAATATCTAACCAGATCATCACTGAACCTAAATGTTAAACGGAATGCGTATCTACAAATTTCTACAGAAAGTATATGAGCACTCCTTGACTTAAAGCTTAGTAAAGAGAATGATCAGTAAAGAAGAGCAATTGACAGATCAGATGAGTTGCGAGATGGTTAGGTAGCAAAAACGATAAGTTTAAAGAAACTTAGATAAGAAAAACATGAGATAGAATGGTATGGAGCCGTAGTAAGATAAGCTAAGTCTGGTAGCCACCACTGAATTTAAGGAACCCTAAAAGAAGTAAAGACTTGGGAGTACGAAGAGACCAGAGAGAACAATTCTGAAGAATATAGCAAACAACTTATAATAGAGTTCCATGGTATTAGAAAGTGAAAACTAAGAAAAGAGTAGACCTGAATGAAGAACTTAGTAGAAATGTTTTGAACAATCAAAGCTGATGGAGTTTTCAGAAAGATAGAGGTATAAGGAGTTCAAGGAACTAAGGTGAGCAGCAAAGTCAAGTAATAAAGCAAAGTTTTGTAAGAAATAATAATAGATGAAATTTTTCAGAAGCTCTTAGGAGTAAGAAATTTAAGGAACTAAGACGGGGAAGAAACCTTGTAGCAGGCAAGTTTCTTAAGGAAGAATAGCAAAAAAAGTACAATAGCATTCAGAGGAAGAGAATAACGAATTCAGAGGGTCAAACAATATAGACTGAACAAGAATGAGTACAAAGGTAGTACGAAGAAGTAGTTAAAGAGTATGGCTCTAGAAGGATTTCACAGAAAAGGCGGAAAGATTGATAGTTGATGATGATCAGGAGTAAAATTGGTAAAAACAAACCAGACAGTTTTTGTAGTAGTGCTCTGGGGTAGGAAAAAGGTACTAGATTTGTATGCACGTGAATTCTAGACTCATAGATATTGAAAGTGTGACACCAGATCACCATGAACAGAAAAGCCTCAAGATAGTTCCCACCCTCCCAACCCTCGTTAGACCACAATAGCAGAGATGGACCATGAAGAATGTTTCAAGGTAGTCCCAGAAGAAAGAAAATATTTAGCAAGAAGAGAAAAAATTGAAGGAAGCAATAAAGAAAGGAAGTATTAGTCAAACTATGACAATGATGGAAGAGAAATGCGTTAAGCATGTATAGGAATATGTGAGAGGTATGATGATTTTTATAGGGAGACAAAGATGTAGATCACAGAAGTTTCAGGCATAGAACAAAGCACTAGAGAAGACAGAAGTACCCAGCCCTAGTCTAAGTTGACCAATCCACTACGGGTTTGGGATGGTTTTAGCCGCGGGTATGGGTGGTTTGGTAGGTTCATATCATAGTACGGAGACGAATAGATAAGTTATTGTGAGGCTGTAATTGGCATAAAGAATGAATTCTTGAGCTACAAAATATCGGCAAGTATATGAGTAACGACCTTTGAAAGCAAAGTACGAAAGAGTATGAACTTTATCCAGAACCAAATCGTGAACATCGATGTGAACAGCAGGGAATACCGTTTAAGTACCAAAATGCACCCACTTGAGCTTGAACTTTAACCAATCGAAAGGGGACCACTAGGAAATTATCCAAAAGAAACATTTTGAGTACAAGCGGCGCCGGTAAACTATATCAGTAAGTTAGAAAATCCGAAGCCCTATAGAAAAGCAGAAATTTTGGAACTTGATGAGAGAAGCTCATAAACAGTTGAAGGTTGCAAGAAGAACATAGAAAGTTAATAGTTAAGTGATGAGAAAGCATATTAAGGTCAAGTTGGACAAGGGAAACAAAAGAAGTATTGAGTACAAGTATGGAAATATCAATATTAATAGTGAGGGTCAGAGGTGCCAGCTAAGAAAAATCCAATCGAGACGAATAATTAATGAGTATAACTAAAATCTAGAGGAAGATAATTCCTTGGAGATAAAGAATGATGGGCATAAATAGAAGTCCAGAAAAGCAGTAGTCATGGATACTCAGCAAAGGTCTTGCGAAACAAGAACAAGGTAACACCTCTCAATAATGAATTCAAGGAATAATGACTAAAGCCATGAACTCTGAAATAGTTGACCCAAGTTATGACATTATAGGTTCAGCTTGATAGTACACAAGAAATCGTTGGGAAATGGTATAACATAGTGGATGAAAAGGAGATAGGTGTATAGTCAGTTAAAGCAAGTAGTTTATAAGGAACCCGTTAATCCTGAGATCTATGATAAGAACCCGAGTTTAAAGAGGATTCGAGGACAGATCCTATTTAAGAGGGGAAAATTTGTAACGACCAGTAATTTTTACTATTGTTGCACTGTAGTACTGTTCCATCACGAAACGAGTGTTATATAACATAAATTATGTTCGAGTATATATACATCCATGACACGACTTTTGGGATAAATGATAAATTCTTCGAAACTTCGATGAAAAATTCTACGATATTTCACTTCGGATAGCCCATGGTTTTTGGGCAGTAACTTTTTCATACAAACTCTGAATTTTATGAATTTTATTTTTTCGGAAAGCTGAGATCAAGATCTACAACTTTCGAGTTGAACTTTTTTCCAAATTCGAACTAGAAATGGGCTAAAAATGCAGGTAAAAAATTTGTATGAATAGTGACCGAGGGCATTCTAGTAAAATCCACAAATTTCTACACTCTTCTATTTTTTTAGGGCCAACTATAAAAGGGGTGCACAATTCATAAATTCAAAAGAATTGGAAACAAAAAGAAGGGGGGAGACGTGAAGGAGAGATGAAGAAGAAGGAAAAAAAGGAAGAGAAGAAGAAAAAAGAAAAAAGGAAGAAAAGAGAGAAAATGGAGAGGATGAAGCAAGGTAGAGCATGGGCCTCATTGGAAGGCTTGAAGAATGAAAAAGAATCAAAAGAAAGAGGTAAGAAATTCATGACCCAAATTAAGAAAAAAAACTTTTCTTCAGAAAATGTTTTATACAGTTTTGAGATTCAAAGTATGAGTTTTATGATTTTTCGGGGCATGGGGGAAAAACCCACCCCAGTATGTAACTTCATATTGTTTGAAATTGACGGACAGAGACATGTGCACATGTAGAGGACTAGGGCGACATCGGTACGTAACGCCCCCAGATCCTATAGCAAGGCTAGGGGACGGTTATACGTAATGCCCCTAGACTCTAGTTTCATATCTTGGAGGGTAGCATAGATCCGCACCCCCAGTTCTAGTTGTGGCATGGGGGACAGCGATACATAACGCCCAAGACCACCAGTTTCAGGGACATGAGTGGCGTGCTTTGGGGGACGGCGATACGTAACGCCCCAAAGTCACAGTTTTGCATTCCTGGCTATAGATAGGCGTACGGGGGGACATCAATACGTAATGCCCTCATACGTCAAGTTTTTGAGATACAAGTCAGATTTCAGAAACTAGATTTTCATAAAAAAAGTTTTCAGATATCAGATTTCCAGAAAACAGATTTTCAGAGAACAGATTTTAGAAATGGTTTTCAGAAAGTAGTTTTTAGAAAAGTTAAGTTTTATAAGAGAGATTTCAGAAAAAGTTTTTGAAAAGAGTTGTATTATAAAGAGATTTCTGGAACTTTTGTTTTAGAACCAAAATTTTTTATATTAGTTCTTCAAATTATCGTCCACTCACTAGATCATACATCGATCTAACCCCCTATCACTCCCAGTTTTCTGTGGTTGCAGGTATTCTCGGAGGACGAGCTCGGGAGGACGGATACTGATGCAGTCACTAGGGTTGGAGTTCACCAAGTACAAGTCAGATAGAGTGTGAGTCAGTCAAACCCAATTAAAAGTTTTGTATTAGTCATTGTCTTTAAGGTAGTCGTTGTATAAGTGTGATATTGAGTTATCAGATTCAGATGTAAAGTTTGTATGTAATGATTTTAAGATTGGGCTACGGTCCCACACATAATAAAGTGAATTAAAGAAAAGAATAGTTGTGTGTGTTTATGGTTAAAAAGTCAGAGGCTTATGAGGTTAGTACGGTCTATCCCCTGCCGGTAACATCTCCCAGATCGGGGATGTTACAGACAGCCACGTCACCGATCTATTAAGATCAGACCTTCGCCTGTTCGTTGGGTGTGGACAGATCCTCATGGTATCCTGTGTGTGTCAAGATAGGATCCGTCGGTTCCGTGTACAGAGCATAGGTAGTCCATATATGATTAGCAACCAGATAAAAACCATGGGCCCGTTGTACACTTTAGAAGTGAGTTCTAAGTGTTCTTTTAGAGATTGCTAATAGAGACGTCAACATGATTGTCCATATAGAGATTTGACATTTACATCTATATCTCTGGGATATATCCGGATACCTGTGACAGAGGAATTAAACATATGCCATGACCTCGACCTATATGATTCAGTGAGTTTATCTGTGGTCGTCATAATTTACGGGTGGGTAAATTATGGACACCAAATTGGATTTCGTGACGGATATGTCTGAATCTAAAGAGACTCACTAGTGAAATATACTCGTAGAGTACTGGGGTAACTTTTATGAATAATACTGATTATTTATAAGTCGTTTAAAGGTTAAACGAAAAATATATGCATTGGGACCTAATGGTCATTTCCTAATTAATGTGTATTTGTATTTAATGAAAGATTTTATTAAATACATATTAATTAAATGTCAAATTGTGATATTTGACATATATCATAAATATATATGTATTTGGATATTTAATGTAAATATAATACATATATTTAAAATATTTGTATTTAAATAATTATTTAATTATTAAATAATTAAAGTAATTAAAAATATAAATATCTTTAGTTATGATATTTTTAGGAGATGACTTTAGTTGCTTTATTTAACTTGTTTTAAATCATTAAATGAAGTAATGATCATATACACAAGTTGATTAAATGAATTAATGAAACGAAAAAATATCTAGATATTTTATTTTTGCTCCAAAAATTCGGCAAAGGCTAAAATTGAGAGTATAAATTATTTTGTTTCTTTTTCATTCAATTTAGGTTAAGCCACCAAATATTATAAAGTGAGTTTTGAGAGAAAATGTTTGGAGATCAAAAGAAAAGCTTGAAAAACTTGGATTTTTGTAAGCTTTTCTTAAACTTTTTCAATTAGAAAATTATTTCTATGATACTAGGCTTCAACATGTGTTGCTTAGTTTCTTCTCTACTCTTTTAGT
>SKCR01014375.1:0-99712 GCA_019454045.1 Zanthoxylum bungeanum
GTCCATGGCTTTAACAGGTTTTGTCTACACCTCTTCTGGGTATATTGAGAATCGTAGTGTATTGGGTGTGATGCCAAGATGGAAGTATCACTCCAGTCATAATGGAGATGATGATCATGTAGGATACGGAACTGGTGCTCTTTTATACTGCAATCATCGGGATAATATGACTAGGTCATGATTATCCGATTATAGAGACTAGTTACCAGAGATCCGATATGTGTTTCGTACGTGGCAGACACAATTCCAGCCCCAGGCCTAGCACGTGACATCCGATATTGGATCGTAATACGCAATACTATGTATACTACGCCTGATAAAGATTACATATTCCTTTAAGAATATCTCTGGAGAATTGGGTAGGCACGGTGCTTTGCTAGAAGCCAACCATGTCTTGTAAATCGGTAAAAATGTAGTACTAGGTACGTACGTGTTTGGATAGTCCGACGACCGGATTTACTGCCAACATATCCGGGGATCTCATGGGTCGCTTCTCGAAGATTCACCGATGACGTATGACTCACACTTTATTAATATGGGATTAATTATAAGAGAGAGAAAATTTAATCTGGGATTAATTACGGAGATATTATATCTGGGATAAAATATTATTTAAAGAGAGATAACGATTAATTTGGAATTAATCGATAAAATAATATATTCGATATATTATACGAAATTGGATTTCGACGCGGAATTAAAATTAGATTTTAATTCTGGCGAACGAGTTAATTTAGTATTAATTCGTTAGCGATGTGAATAGTAATTTTGCTATGCACAATTATTTAATTAAATTTGATTTAATTACGTCGCAACGGAAAATTCGTTAATTTGGAATTAGCGAACCTGAGCCCGTGAGTGTTTGCGGGCCCACTCGCATTTCGAATTCAAGTGCGGCCCACAAGTCACATCAAGCGTCAAATCACTAGTCAATCAAGTGATGGATGTCTTGTCACTTTGAGTGATTGACAACTTGTCATTTTGAGTGATTGATGGTGGTGGTTGGATGGCTTAAATGCCATATACCATTTTTTGAATTTGGTATATCATTAATTGATTTAGGAAATTAAAAGCAACTAACACATTTCTTCTTCATCTCTCCACTCTCTCGGCCTTGGGCCATTTTCTTCTCCAAAAATCTGTAATTGCTGAGAACAAGGAGAAGCAAAGGGAAAGATTTGCGGCAAATTTTTCCGAGGTGCTAGCACACACATTAGGAGTCTTACGAAGGTGATAGGGAAAACCACCCATGGGCATGGAATGCACACCCAAGCTTGGAGCTTGGCCGAGCAAATGGAGCAAAAAAAGAAAAGAAAAATGGGAGCAAAAGCTGTGAGCTTCAAGGGAGCCAAAAGTTTTGTGTTCGATGCATCGCAAAGCCGATCATTGTAAGTATGATTTCGACATTCTTCTTTGAGTATTCACACATGTTTCTATGCTTAAATTGATCTTGGGACTAACTAGTAACCCAACAAAAGTGACTGTCGGCACCATAGAATTGCGACACGTGGCACGCTGTGATTGGTTGATGATGACGTGGCATTTTGACTCGGTCAACCGGTGATGTGGATGATGATGTGGCTAACAGGTGGAGTGACACGTGGCGACACATGGCGATGGCGACTATCGGCACCATATGATAATGACACGTGGCACGGTGCACGTTAGCAAAGTCAAATTTCTCAGATTCTGACTTGTGGACCCGGTGTACGTTAGCACTGTTCGGTGCATTTTAGGCGTCGCGACGCCAAAGGCTTGCGCGCCGCGACGCGCGAAATGACCATTTTGCCTTTTTCGTCCAATTTTCACTGTTTTGGCCCAAATCACCTCCAGAGTGTCCTGAAACTTTATTTATCTACAAAATAACACAAAACACATCAAAATATTCACAAAACTTAAGAAACTATACAAAATATTAGGTTAAATGAGTGAGAAATAGTGATATAATTACCACTCATCAATATACTACAAAAGATTCATCTCTTTGCTATATAAGGGAGGCTATGTAACCTTTGTAGTTAGAGTTAGAAATCAATAAAATTCTTTGTGTGAAAAATCTATGTCTTTCTAAAAAAAAAAACTCTCCGGTTCTCTTGAAAATATGAGGAAAATTATCCTCACTCCATAAAAGTTCAACTCAGTCATTCATACGAGTATGCTCTACACTCGCCTCTATTGATGATATTATTATACGAAATTCAAGATGATTTTTTGTCCTAATTGATAAAAATTTGAGATGATTTTTCATCTCAATTACATAATCGAGTTGGGATCAGGATTGACAAATGTTCACCAGCCTGACTAATTACCAACCTACTTGATATTTGTTGATGGACATTTTTTTTATCGGACAGAATTTGGTGAGAGTAAAATTTTACAATTCTAATTATAATGCATACTATACTATTAATTCTGATGCAAAATGATTGCTCTTCTTAATATAAGGTGAATAGTGAGCTCTCCTTAATATTAGAAAATTCATTAATCACATTGCTTCAAATAAATATTTGAATAATCGTTGATATGTCATTCTTTTAAAACTATTGTTCTTATTTTTTTTTTCTTTTTAAGCTTGTTGACGACTATTTTTCGTTCCAATAATAATTTAGGAAATCGACTCCTCGAACAAACCTCATCCAAGTAGTGAATTTTTTTGATTAGTAGAGAACCAAAGTAAACTTGGCAAGCAGATAAACGATCACAGAGAAAATAATTTACGTGGTTCGATGGATAATGACTTCAACCTACGTATACGGGGTGAGTAATTTTATTACTTGCTCGGGGTTTAAACTGATCATTTTTCTCTCTCTATCACTAAATTTTTATATCTTTTTACAAGTAGTGAAATATGAAAATTGCTAACCAAAAAGTCAACCTTTGAATTTGAATCTTCGATTCCTTTATATAGGCTTCCAAATTTACTATTCCACCAACCTATGACATCATCTCATTTCACCATGTCATCGTCGATCATGGTCTTATTCCCCAACCACTCTATAAACAGTTACTCTGGCCTCTAACTCAACCATCTTTTGTCAGCAAAAGCCCATCATTCCAACCTTTTGGCTAATTCTACCCATTTTGTCGACGTGACAAATGTGGTTCAACCACTCCAATATTGTTCCGTATGGCATAGTCATTTCCCAATGAGAGCCGTTGACTTACACTTGTCACATCAACCTTCTAGAAGCACAAACTTCCAAGTATGGCAATGTCATATGCCCGTAAATACAAGATATTGCAACCTCAACCTCGGTCCCTAGGTCGGCATGCCGAGGTGAATAATGTTGGATCAAATCTTCATTTCTTCAGTAAGGTCGGGTCGGTAAGTTTGAACCAACCCTGGTCGGCCTCCACTAATGCTCAAATACTGCCAAATCTAGTACTTCTTCTTCAGGTCAAGTCGGTATCATAGACCACATTGGGTCGGCTTCCATAAATATTCAAATGTTGTCAAATACAACACTTCCACTTTAGGTCAGGTCGGTGTCCAAACTTACTTCATCATCAATAGGTTCTGCCCTCGGGAGGACTCCTCCGTACAGTGGGGTCGGGGCCCCTCTGTCTAACTTCAACCTTTTTAGGCCTTTAGACCTTCATCATCATCTTTTGGTCAAGTACAAACCTCAAACTACTCTTCTTCGGTATTCAAGCTTCCTTGGGGTGAAAAACCACTATCAATATTTGTCTCATAGTTCTCGGTATCAACGAATCAATGAGTTGGTGTCGGGAACATCGAAAATATGGTGGTTTAGATCGGACCAGTGTCCTTGGATCGCATCTCGCAACTACTCATACTACCACATCCATCGTGTCAAGAAGGTACACTTATCGCTAAATATTCCTTTTTTGTAATGATTGCCTCTCTCTCATCGTCAACTGAAGAGTCTTCATAGGGCTAGGAAGATGCGAAGGCTTAATGATATTTCTTAAATGCCTGTCACATCCGTCATACCTTATTTTTTCTTCATCTTCCCGAGATGTCATGTGTCGTGCATTCATGGCTTGTGTGCTAAAATTTAAGACAGATGTGATCAACTAAACTCGTGGCTTCAATTTGAGCCTTTCTTCTTATTCCAACGATCGTGATCTCCCTTACATGTGTCGTTGATGTTGGAGTTGGTGCTTGGAGTACCAATCCGAATAATATATTATTTTATTATTTACCAATAAAATAATTATATTTGCGTGTCAACCTTATTAATAGTAATGTCATTATGCATATTTGATTGATATGTAAATATAATGAGGATGACATCGATCTTAGAATAGTCATATAGTAATACTAGACACTGGGTAGTCCGACATTAGAATAGTATTACTATTATAAACTATTCTTAAAGTAAATATTCCTAGTCGTTGGTTTTGGAATACGGTCGAATTCATATAACCTAAAAGACTAGCACATATCGTATATTGGAATTGGAGTTCCAATGCTTTAGCCCGATGTATCATGAATAAAGGAAGATTGTATAGACATGTGGGTATTCGTTGGAGCGAATACCGAATGACTCACAGGTGATTCCTAATAGTTGGAATTACATACCACCGTCAATAGAAATCTCATCGAGTCGAATAGCATATGTGATCCTTTGACTATAGGATAACATTGATTTTGTTTGAGATCTTTCACACTTTAATGCCATATATGTCAGATGTCTTTCATGGTCTGATCGATAGATGTTAGTTGGGTGTGGACCGATACACTCGTTAATCAAGTGCGTATCAAGATAGGATTCGTCGGCCCGTATGTGTATTATAAGAGGTTTAGGTATCCATGTGAGTAACTCACGATTCTTAAGATTTTGGCCAAAGTCGATCACCTACGGTGGGTCGCATATATCATAAATGATGTTCTGATTAGTTGTAAAGAATCATGGACATGTCGACATGAGATGTGTGCCTTGAAAACTTGACGGTGTAATCTATGTTTCCTAAGCACAACTCGGATAGCCTAAGATGGATGGATTGTTAAACATATGTGATGACCTCGACTTGTATAGTTCAGAAAGATCGATCGTGTTCTTCGCGAATTCGGAGGTGGCCGAATTGCGTACATATAAGTTAGGTTTATATGACGAACGTGTCTAGACTTAGAGAGTCCCACAATATGAAGTGTACTCGTTGAGTACTTGGCTAGCCGATAATTTTTTATAATAAATAATATTTGATATTATGATTATCAAGTAAAATAATTAAGTATTATTGGATAAATTAATTATTTACTTTGACCCAATTAGATTAATTGGATTAATCCAAAATCACATAAGGGCTTTGTTGTAATTTCATAAATATATCTACCATTGGAGGATATTTTGGTAATTATAAATATGTAATAATAGGTTAATATGGCTTGATTTAATTGGATTAAATCAAAGTGGTAGGCATTTAACTAATCCATTAATTAAACTTTATCTTGATTTAATTGGATTAAATCAAAAAGTGGTAGACAAATGTGATTAGTCACACATAATTATACTTATTTGGACAAATTAGATTAAGCCCACCTAAAAGTTGGTTAGAACTTTTATTAATTAAAAATTACATAAGTTTTGCTATAAAAGGCAAGTCTGAGCAAGTTTTTAATTAAGCTTGAGCTTAAGAAAGTTAAGCTTGTGAAAGCTAAAATAAGCAAGATTTAGAAATATTAGCCTAAGTAAAAGAAGTTTTTGGAGAAGCTTTGTAAGTTCTCTACAATATTTCAACGATGAGAAATCAAGATTCGATCTTGGAATCAAGATTATTAGAATTGGAATCAAGATTGGATCTTGGAGTCAAGCTTGCTAACTTTGGAAGTTCTCTACGATATTTCAACAAGGAAAAGAAGATTGGATCTTGCAATCAAGCTTACTAGGTGAGTTTGATCTTCTCTAAAGTTATATTTTCATTAATGAGTTGTTTTCATTAATGAAGCATATAGTGATGTATTATGTATTGGGTACATAATAACATAGCTTGATGTTGAAATATGCCAATGAATTGTGTATGGATGCTTTGGAAGCATAAACACAATATGCTTATGATTGGGTCAAAAATATTCATGTTAGACATGAAACATTAAATTAGAGTTTAGAACTCTAGATGATAGCTTGGGGATATGGCTACCATTCTAGAATCATTAAACCACATTTGAGTGACCTAAAATTGTTCATGAGTCACTTCATTATGGGATTCTAATTTGGTTTGTGTTTTAAATTCAAAATTTATGCATGTGCGTATTTAGAATAAATTTATGTCTTTTAAAAAATATTTGATATTTAGAAAAATATGATATTATTCTTTAACATATGTTGATGTTGGTTTTTATGTTAAAAAATTAATTTTGGGTGTTTTGAAGTGTTTAGGGAAGATCAGAATGAATTATGCTAAAATATCTTATTTCCTTCAGCTCTCTGGAAAGAGAGCCGGAGGAAATCATTTGAAAGCATCAAATGTAATTAAAAAAAAGGTGTGCACGGTGAGCGCGCATGCTGTAGCGCGCGTCGTGCACGCGCACGTTGGAACTTGTTTTCATCCATTTTTGAGTTTCCGGATTACGATTCAGCCTTGGATTTTTCCTATTCACTCATAATGGAATATAGTATTTCATTAAATTATTTAAAAATACTGAATGACTCACAAGTGATTCCTAGTAGTTGGAAGTACACACCACTGTCAATAGAATCTCCTCGAGTCGAGTAGCATATGTAATCATTTGACTATAGGATAACATTAATTTTGTATGAGATCCTCCACATTTTGATACCATGTATGTCAGAAACCTTTCATGGTCTGGCCTCTAGATGTTCGTTTGGTGTGGACCGATGTACTTAATAATCAAGTGCGAAGCAAGATAGGATCTGTCGGCCTGTATGTGTATTATAAGAGGTTTAGGTATCCATGTGAGTAAATTCACGATTCTTAAAACTTTGGCCAAAGTCAATCACCTAGGGTGGATCGCATCAGTTATGAAGAATCGTGGACATGTCGACATGAGATGTGCACCTCGGAACCTTGACGGTATATTCTATATTTCCTGAACACAACTCGGATAACCTACAACGGAGGGATTGTTAAACATATATGATGACTTCAACTTGTATAGTTCAGAAAGTTTGTTCATGTTCTTCGTGAATTCGGAGGTGACCGAATTGCATACAAATTAGCTAGGCTTATATGACGAACGTGTCTGAACATAGAGAGTCTCAATATGAAGTGTACTCGTTGGGCACTTAGGTAGCCGATTAATTTTGATAAAAGATAATATTCGATATTATAATTATCAACTAAGATAATCAAGTGTTATTGGATAACATTGATTATTTACTTTGACCTAATTAGATTAATTCAATAATTACACAAAGGCTTAATTGTAAGATCATAATTATCTCAACCATTTGAGGATGTTGTGGTAATTGTAAGTATGTAATAATATGTGGTTTTGGCTTGATTTAATTGGATTAAATCAAAGTGGTAAACATTGAACTAATTCATTTCCTAATCCTTGTCTTGATTTAATTGGATTAAATCAAAGTGGTAGACAATGGTGATTAGTCACACCTAATTTATATATTTGGACAAATTAGATTAAGGCCACCTAAAATTTGATTACAACTTTTATTAATAAAAAATTACCTAAGTTTTGCTATAAATAGCAAGCTTTAGGAAGGTTTTAATTAAGCAAAGCAAAAGCTTGAGAAAGCTAAATACAAGCAAGAATTAGAGAAATTAGCATAAGTTAGAGAGGTGTTTAAAGAAGCTTTGTGAGGTCTCTACAATATTTCATCAGTGAGAAATCAAAATTGGATCTTGGGGTGAAGCTTGCTAGCATTGAAATCAATATTGGATCTTGGAGTCAAGCTTGCTAATCCTTGGAAGTTCTCCTAACATTTCAACAAGGAGAAGTAGATTGAATCTTTGAATCAACATTGCTAGGTAAGTTTGATCTTATCTAAAAGCTATATTTTCATTTGTGAGACATATAGTGTTGAATTATGTATTAGATATATAATGTTGAAATTAGGCTAATTAATTGTGTTATGATACTTTGGAAGTATAAACACAATATGCTTGTAATTGGGTCAAAATATTTATATTAGACATAGACATAAAATTAGAGTTTGGAACTCTAGATAATAGCTTAGAGTTAAGGTTACCATTCTAAAATCACTTGACCACCTTTGAGTGACCTAAAATTGTTCACGAGACATTTCTTATTGGGATTCTAATTTGGTTTGTGTTTTGGATTCAAAATTTACGCAAGTGCGTATTTAGAATAAATTTATGTTTTTGTAAATTTGATATTTTGAAAAACTTGAATTTTATTCTATAACATGTATTGATGTTGGTTTTGATGTTAAAAAATAATTTTGAGGGTGTCTGAAGTATTTAGGGAAGATTAGAATGAATTAGGGTAATAGACCATAATTCCTTCAGCTATCTGGAAATAGAGCTCAAGATAAATTTAAGCATCAAAATAAATAAATGAAAAAAAAATAGTGTTGGGCGCTACAGTGCGCACGCGCATTGTAGCTCGTAACTTTACGTTTGTCGTGCCCTTGACGCTATGGGTGGCAACGGGCCGGGCCCGAACTTTGATAAGCCCGGCCCAGGTGTCTTTCGAGCCTGGCTGGGGCCCGGGCTTTTTTCTGGCCCGAATTTTTAAAAAAAAAATTAAAAACATACAAATACAAAATATATCCACACTATATGCAAAGACAATTCACAAATAAATCATAAGTTTAATCGATAAATTAACAATTTAAATGCTACAAACAAATAAAAATGCTACAAACATATTAATATATATATATATATATATATATATATATATATGTGTGTTTTTTTTTGTTTTGGCCCCGGGCCGGGCAAAACTCGGGCGGGCCGGTCTGGGCCGGGTCAGACCGGGCTCGGGCTTTTCTGCCACCCTTACTTGAAGGCGCGCTGAATTTATTTTCATATGTTTTTGAGTTTCTGGACTCCGATTCAGCCCCGATTTTTCCTATGCACTCGTAATGGAATATAATATTTCATTAAATCATTTAAAAATACACACATGCTTGATATCCACGGGTTTGACCCGTTTTCACTGCGCGGGGCACCGATCCGACCTAGAGGTTCCACATCCGTCCCAACAGAATGGTATCAGACCAAGGCTTAACCACACAACACATGTTGCATCTTAAACATGTATTTGAATCTATGCCTCTGTATTTTAATTTAATTATGCATAAGACATATTGGATATGTAAAGCATGTTTTAAATTAAAATTTTGACCTAATTAAATTAGTGACTTGATTGTCATAAATCTCACATGATTATGTGATTATTTTATTTTACGTAATAGTATTAGTAATGTTTTAGGATTATTAGAAGGTCTATCTTGTCAATATGAAGATGAATGAGTTCTTACTACTTATTTCCAATATCGTCATTAGTGTGAAGGTATAAGTGCTCGAAACTTAGGTCACTCTAGTAAAATATTAGATATAGCGTGATAGGTTAACGTAGTCACCCAATATCTTCATTAGTGTAAGGGTGTACATATGAAGCTGTTGGAGTTCTACGGTCCCGAGGATCGAATAACAAGTAAGAAACAAGTGTGAATACAAATCGAGGAAGTTGCGGAATACTTACATCGATCGGTTGAGCGTAACTACGACGAACAAAAATTTATTTCTGCCCTCCAACAGCTCACGGCAGTGGCTGTTTTGCAGTCCTCATTTTTGGCTTCAATCTTCCTCCATGAAAGCTCCAAGCTTTGTGAGATGATTCCAAGCTTATGGGTGGACTTCCCTATCACCTTAGCATGACTTCGTAGTGTGCTAGCACTCTTGATTTTGCAACAAAATATGACTCTTGTGCTTCCTTCATTGTCTCGGCTTTTAGGCAGAAACCAGTGAAGAACAGCCATTGTGGGCGTGAGGAAGAAGAGAGGAAAGAGAAGAGAGAGAGTTGGTTTTTGTTGTAATGGAAATAAGTATATCTAATACACAAATTTGAAAGTCAAATACCATTAATAAAATAATGTTAAATGTCTTTCAGGCCATCAAATGCTTTCCATCAACTTCCATAAAGTCACATCATTCAATCAATCAATATAATCTATCTTATTAAATGGTAAAGACGTAATGACCTTAAAATGATTAGTCATGGTACTGTTGCAAAAGCGTCGCAACTGACATTGAGTGGTATCATGATGTTGTCATTCTCAGATTGTTCCTGGTCAAGGTTTACACTACTTGGTCAGTATAGTAAACCCGTTGAGACCAGTACATGTTGTATACTGGAATATATGATTCCAATGGTTTCTCAAAGAACCATTAGTCTTGGAGACTAGTATAGATGTGTAGGTGTTTATAGCGGATAAACAATGAACGACTCACCGAAGATTCTTAATGGATGGTACACCAGCGTCAATAAGAATCTTCTCGGGTTGAGTAACAGTTATGATTCTTAGACTTGAGATGCCATTGTGGGCACATGAGACATCTTCTACACTTAGATGGCAGTCACGTCGCCAATCTATTTAGATCAGACCTCCGCCTGTTCGTTGGGTGTAGACAGATCCTCAGGGTGTCCAATGTGTATCAAGATAGGATCCGTCAGTTCTATGTATCAGAGCATAGGTAGTCCATATGATTAGCAATCAGATAAAACCATGGGCCCGTGGTAAAGTTTAGAAGCTATTTCTAAACATTCTTTTAGAGATTGCTAATAGAATAGTCGACTGGATAATCCCCATAGAGATTTGACGTTTACATCTATATCTCTGGGATTTATCCGGATACCTGTGACGGAGGAATTATACATTTGCCGTGACCTCGACCTGTATGGTTCAGCGAGATTATCCGTGATCGTCATAATCTACGGGTGGATAGATTATGGACACGAAATTTGATTTCGTGACGGATATACCTGAATCTAGAGAGTCTCAATAATGAAACATACTCGTAGAGCATTAGAGCAACATTAATAAATAATATTGATTATTTATAAAGTCGTTTAAAGGTTAAACGCAAGATACGTGCTAAAGGGACTAGATAGTCATTTGCCTAATTATTGTGTATTTACATTTAATACTTGATTAATTTAAATACACATTAATTAATAGTCAAAATGAGTTGTTTGACTTATATCCTAAATGAATATATGTTTTTAATATTTAATGTAAATATTATACATATATTTAATATATTTGTATTTGATTAATTAATTGATTATTTAATTGTTAAATGATTAAATTAATTAAAATATAAATATCTTACATTAGGATGATGAATATATGTTTTTAATATTTAATGTAAATATTATACATATATTTAATATATTTGTATTTGATTAATTAATTGATTATTTAATTGTTAAATGATTAAATTAATTAAAATATAAATATCTTACATTAGGATGTTTGATGTAAATGATATTAGTTGCCTTTGTTGACTTAATTAAATATCTAATAAAGTGTTATTTGGATATTTATGCAAGTTGACTAAATTAAAGTGAAATGAAAATGAAATTAATAAACTTGTATTTGGTTTGGTGATTTTCGGCCAAGGCTTATTTGATACAAGTATATATTGTTTTTTATTTCATTTTATTCTTAACCTAATACACTTTACAAAAGAAAAAACTCCATTGAAGAAACATAAGAAGCTTGTGAGAAAGAAAGACAAAAATCAAAGAAAGCTTGAATTTTAGTAAGTTTCTTCAACTTGCTATTAGTAAGGAAAATGTTCCTTAGGATCTAGGCTTTAACATATGATGTTCTTAGGTTATTTCTTTCTTTATTCTTTATGTTTTTGTTGATGGAAGTTTTGATGGAAGTGTTGAGCATGTATGATGAAGGAAGATTGTGACTATTGTAGTTATAAGCTTTCTTTTAAGGTTTTGGAAACCATGTTGCTAATCTAGAGTTATTGACCCACTATTAAATGACCTATATTTGATCTTGAGTTGTTTCATTGTGTTGATACTTGGATTGGATGGAAGAATGATGATTAAAGTAATTGATTTAAACTATTTGGTCTAATTTGTCCAATTTGAAGAAATTGAAAAATTAGGGTTCATGACCAATTCAAAATTTGGGGCTTTTCATATATGTTGTGTATTTGGATGTGTATATGATGAATATAAAGTTTCATGTTGATTGGATTACATCTTGATGTGTTTTGAAGCATGAAATGACAAAGTGCACAAATGGCACCCCTTTGGAGGCTTTCGGCCAAGAACTTGAAATTTGGGGATTTTGGTTGCTTTGGTGTTTTGATGTTTTGAACATGCTAAGTTCATCTTAGAAATGATTTAGAATCATTCAAAATTGATTTGATCAATTTCGGACTAAAATGGAAAAAAATACCAAGTAAGGGTAATTTGGTAAATTCACCTAAATATGATTTATTGAATTTTATTTCATAATTTGATTATTGGAATATTAAATAAATATGTTTATTTAATTAATCCGAGAAAAAGTTTTGAAATCGGAAAATCGATTTTCCACCGCTTCCGCTGCGTTACCGATTCAGCCCCTAAAAACCCCTACAAAATGGTATCAGAGCGAGTCTGATTCTAGGCCCCCTAAAATGATTAGCTTTAATTAAATCAATGTTTAATCATGTTTTCTTGACTTATACATGCTTATTATAATCTAATTTTGTTAGATTTAGGGTGTATGACACTTAGCGGAAAATCCCTAATTAATAAGGTTTTAATGTAATTATGTATTTGATGCATGTTATGTGGTCCGTCTTGTCAATACGGTTTATGAATACTTCTCTGTGACTACATCCGAGACCGTGCCTCTGCTGTGAGGGTGTAGCCGATAGAGATTTATTTATACCGGATGTATATCAGATACTAGGTAAATTCAAGTAAAAGCGGAATTCTGAACGTGCCCTAGCTGTCAGGATTACGTAAGTAACTTGAGTTTATCATTGAATAGTTTAACCTTGGTACGTCTCCTTGTGGGCCTGCCTTCGCAGCGACAACGAGAAACGACCAGGACCGGAAACCCAGGAGTCATTAGAGAATGATTGACAAATGAGTTGTCTACCTGATGAATATACGTAGGCGAGACCGTGCCTCTGCTGTGAGCCGAAATATATTCACGGGATCCACCTTTCACTATTAGTATTTAATTTAATTATTAAATCTTTGTATTCTGTTTGGGGATTACAGTATTGCATGATTTAGTGGGAGGGGCATTTTTAGATTAAAATCCATTATCTAGTTTATGCTTTTGATATTATATGAAACTGCTTATTTTCTGCTAACCGTTTTTCGTGATCTATATGATAGATTGGCGATGGCGGCACAATCCACAAATCAGTTTGCGCGTATGCTTGATGCGAACAAACTGAAAGGCGTTGAGAACTTCGCTGACTGGGAATTGGATTTGAGGATTGTCCTCGATTCCGAAAAGCTGGGATATGTTCTTGAGGGTCTGTTGCCCCTTGCTGTGGGTGCGGATGCTTCGGAGGAGGAACACCAAGTTTTTGAAACTTGGAAGGATGATGATTTAAGGGTTAAATCGTACATCCTTAGTTCACTGTCTCCGAAACTCAAGCAACAGTACTATGGTATGCTAGATTCTTATAGTATGATGACGCGATTGAGACAATCGTTTGAGAACCAGGAACAAGTGATTGTTCACAAAGTCGCCATGGAACTGTTCCATGCGCGTCTGGATGAGGGGCAAAATGTTAGCCCACATGTTCTTCAAATGATCGATTTGATCGATCAATTGAGGCAACATAATCTCATCTTGAATGACGTTCTCGGTAGGAGTGTCATTCTTGGTTCACTTCCAGCTTCATTTCGCCAGTTCGTGATGTACTTCAACATGAACGGGACTGTCTGTACCTACCAGGAGCTACATAGGATGTTGCTCACGGCAGAAGAGGATCTTAAGAAGGGAGTACCGACTCGCCCACCTAGATCTACTTCTCTCTCTCTGCTTCTTCCCAAGGATGGTCCAAGGGAAAGAAGAAGAAAGGGAAGAAGAAGAAGGCTTTCGGTCCTCAACAGCAGGCCAAGATTGCTAAGCCCAAGAGGGCTTCTGAAGACAAATGCCACCACTGCGGCAAAGTCGGGCATTGGAAAAGGAACTGTCCTGATTACACATCGCCCCTGAGGAGAGATAGAGCATCTACATCAGGTACATTTATTTTTCCAGTTATTGATTTATCTTTGGCTTGTGAAGCCGTTATATCCAACTGGATTTTAGATTCTGCTTGTCCCTTTCACATTTGAAATTCGTTGCAGGTGCTGAAAGTATGAGGCTGAAGCCCGGGGAGATGCAGTTGCGGTTCGGGAGTGGAGACTCTTTGGATGCAGTTGCAGTGGGAGTATGCGAGATCTCATTGCCGAATTGGACACTTTTGTTAAATGAATGCCATTTTGTACCTGGATGTGTAGCTAATATTATATCACTTTTTGTATTGGATACAGAAGGCTTTTGTATTAATATTAAGAACAGTTCTTTATATTTATATGATAGTAATAATATTCAGATCCTTTGTTGTCCAAACCAGCATGGTCATTATACATTGCAAACTTCAAAAGATATATTAAATACTGGAGTTAATAAACGTAGTTTACCTATAATTAATAATACTGAACTTTGGCATATGAGACTTGGTCACATTGGCGTTAAACGTCTTACCCAATTGGTTAGGAATGGTTTGATACCAGATCTTACCATTGAATCCTATCCAACTTGTGAATCCTGTATTCAGGGTAAAATGACCAAAGCCCCATTTTCTGGTGTTGGACACCGTGCCATTAACTTACTGGAACTCGTACATTCTGATGTATGTGGTCCACTAAGTCAAACTGCTCAAAGTGGTTATTCGTACTTCGTTACCTTTACCGATGATCTGTCATGGTACGGTTATGTCTATTTGATGAGACATAAATCGGAAACCTTTGAAAAGTTCAAAGAGTTCCGAAATGAAGTAGAAAAACAAATAGGTAAATATATTAAATGCCTTCGATCAGATCGAGGCGGTGAATATATGAGTGGTGAGTTCATGGATTATTTGAAGGAGAATGGGATTCTCGCTCAATATACTCCTTCAGGTACTCCACAGCACAATGAAGTGTCTGAGAGGAGAAATCGAACTTTATTGGATATGGTCCGATCAATGTTGAGTTTCACAGATTTGCCCTATTATTTATGGGGCTACTCTCTCTTAACAGCCGCACATCTTTTGAACAAGATTCCTTCAAAAGCTGTTCCTACGACTCCGTATCAAATATGGTTCGGTAGAAGACCAAATCTTAATTATATTAAGGTTTGGGGTTGTCCTGCCTATGTCAGGGTGACTCAGCAAGATAAGCTTTCGCCTCGAGGGCAAGAGTTTAGGTTTGTCGGATATCCTTCGAATACGAGAGGATATTTGTTCTATGATACCGAGCATCGAAATGTGTTCGCAGCTCGCTTTGCAAAATTTCTAGAAGTAGAATTTTTGTCAGAAGGTGGTAATCATAGACAGGTTGAGCTTGATGAAGTCCAACCTGAAAACAATGAACCAACGGGAGAACCTGAAGTTCAAGTAGATGAGAGACCTTCAACACACACACACTCCGTAGGTCGGAAAGGGTATCTAGACCTCCTGAACGCTTGTATTTGATACAAGAAAAGAGTCTGGATGTTCTCTTAGTTGAAGAGACAGATCCTTTCACCTATAGAGAATCGAGTTGGACATCGACTCCGTGAAATGGCAAAGTGCCATGAAATCCGATAGACTCAATGCATGAAAATCAAGTATGGGACTTGATTGCGCTTCCCGAAGGAATTGTTCCTATCGGTTGTAAATGGGTTTACAAGAGGAAGCGCGGGCCTGTCGGTAGGGTTGAAACTTACAAGGCCCGACTGGTAGCAAAAGGTTACACGCAGCGACCTGGCGTCGACTACGATGAAACTTTTTCACCAGTAGCAATGCTTAAGTCTATCCGGATTTTGCTTTCTATAGCTGCGTATCATGACTATGAGATTTGGCAAATGGATGTCAAAACGGCTTTTCTAAATGGATTCTTGATGAAAAAATCTATATGGAACAGCCGGAAGGTTTTGCGTCCACGAAAACTCGTATGGTATGTAAGCTTAAGAAGTCCATTTATGGACTTAAACAAGCTTCACGAAGTTGGAATCTTCGATTCGACGAGATTATTAGATCGTCTGGTTTTCTCAAGAATTCAGAAGAATCCTGTGTGTATCAGAAGGCCAGTGGGAGCATGGTCGTATTTTTAGTCCTATATGTTGATGACATCATAATCATTGGGAATGATTTATGTATGTTACAATCGTTAAAGCGTACCTCTGTAAGAATTTCTCCATGAAGGACCTGGGAGAAGCTTTCTATGTTTTAGGGATAAAACTCTATAGAGATAGACAAAGGAGGCCGATTGGGTTATCCCAATCAACGTACATAGATAAGATCTTAGAACGGTATAGTTTTGGTAACTGTAAGACAGCAAACATATCGTTCAGACATCGGATTCATCTTTCTAAGAAGATGTGTCCACAAACAGAAGATGAGAAGGTTAGAATGTCTAACCAACCTTATGCTTCGTGTTTGGGTAGCATAATGTATGCCATGTTATGTACGAGGCCTGATATCAGTTTCGCTGTTAGCGTAACTAGTCGATATCAGTCCAATCCAGGTAATGACCATTGGATGGCCATTAAACATATCCTAAAGTATCTTAAAGGTACCAATGATAAGTTAATAATTTATGGAGGAAACGAACTGCAGGTTAATGGGTATACTGACTCCGATTTCCAATCGGATCCCGATGATAGAAAGTCTACATCTGGATTTGTCTTTACCCTTAACGGAGGTGCAGTTTGTTGGAAGAGTTCCAAACAGGGATCGACAGCAGATTCCACCACTGAGGCGGAATATATTGCAGCTTCTGAAGCTGCAAAAGAGGCTGTGTGGATAAAAAACTTTATCACAGAATTGGGAGTTGTCCCAAGTATCGAGAATGCGATTCCGTTATACTGTGATAATACTGGAGCCATTGCGCAAGCAAAGGAACCGAGGGCGCATCAGAAGTCGAAGCATGTGGAACGCAAGTACCACATCATTCGAGAGATCGTGTCGCGAGGGGATATTATCGTGTGCAAGGTACCGAGTGAAGATAATGTAGTAGACCCGCTGACGAAGGCCATACCTCCGAAGCTGTTTGATAAACACGTGGAGTCGATGGGTATTAGATACAATCGATATTGGCACTAGAGCAAGTGGGAGATTTTGTTGGGGTTGGTGCTCAGAGCGCCAATTCCCGGTTGTATTTCTTTTGAATACTTCTGTAAAATATTATTATTATGAATAATATATGCAGTTTCTATAATATAATCTATCTTATTAAATGGTAAAGACGTAATGACCTTAGAATGATTAGTCATGGTACTGTTGCAAAAGCGTCGCAACTGACATTGAGTGGTATCATGATGTTGTCATTCTCAGATTGTTCCTGGTCAAGGTTTACACTAATTGGTCAGTATAGTAAACCCGTTGAGACCAGTACATGTCGTATACTGGAATATATGATTCCAATGGTTTCTCAATGAACCATTAGTCTTGGAGACTAGTATAGACGTGTAGGTGTTTATAGCGGATAAACACTGAACAACTCACCGAATATTCTTAATGGATGGTACACCAACGTCAATAAGAATATTCTCGGGTTGAGTAGCACTTGTGATTCTTAGACTTGAGATGCCATTGTGGGCACATGAGACATCTTCTACACTTAGATGGCAGTCACGTCGCCGATCTATTTAGATCAGACCTCCTCCTGTTCGTTGGGTGTAGACAGATCCTCAGGGTGTCCTATGTGTATCAAGATAAGATCCGTCAGTTCTATGTATCAGAGCATAGGTAGTCCATATGATTAGCAATCAGATAAAACCATGGGCCCGTGGTAAAGTTTAGAAGCTAGTTCTAAACATTCTTTTAGAGATTGCTAATAGAATAGTCGACTGGATAATCCCCATAGAGATTTGACGTTTACATCTATATCTCTGGGATTTATCCGGATACCTGTGACGGAGGAATTATACATTTGCCATGACCTCGACCTGTATGGTTCAACGAGATTATCCATGATCGTCATAATCTACGGGTGGATAGATTATGGACACGAAATTTGATTTCGTGACGGATATACCTGAATCTAGAGAGTCTCAATAATGAAACATACTCGTAGAGCACTAGAGCAACATTGATAAATAATATTGATTATTTATAAAGTCGTTTAAAGGTTAAACGCAAGATACGTGCTAAAGGGACTAGATAGTCATTTGCCAAATTATTGTGTATTTACATTTAATACTTGATTAATTTAAATACACATTAATTAATAGTCAAAATGAGTTGTTTGACTTATATCCTAAATGAATATATGTTTTTAATATTTAATGTAAATATTATACATATATTAATATATTTGTATTTGATTAATTAATTGATTATTTAATTGTTAAATGATTAAATTAATTAAAATATAAATATCTTACATTAGGATTTGATGTAAATGATATTAGTTGCCTTTGTTGACTTAATTAAAATATAATAAAAAAGTGTTATTTGGATATTTATGCAAGTTGACTAAATTAAAGTGAAATGAAAATGAAATTAATAAACTTGTATTTTGTTTGGTGATTTTCGGCCAAGGCTTATTTGATACAAGTATATATTGTTTTTCATTTCATTTTATTCTTAACCTAATACACTTTACAAAAGAAAAACTCCATTGAAGAAACGTAAGAAGCTTGTGAGAAAGAAAGACAAAAATCAAAGAAAGCTTGAATTTAGTAAGTTTCTTCAACTTGCTATTAGTAAGGAAAATGTTCCTTAGGATCTAGGCTTTAACATATGATGTTCTTAGGTTTTCTTTCTTTATTCTTTATGTTTTTGTTGATGGAAGTTTTGATGGAAGTGTTGAGCATGTATGATGAAGGAAAATTGTGACTATTGTAGTTATAAGCTTTCTTTTAAGGTTTTGGAAACCATGTTGCTAATATAGAGTTATTGACCCACTCTTAAATGACCTAGATTTTATCTTGAGTTGTTTCATTGTGTAGAGACTTGTATTGGATGGAAGAATGATGATTAAGTAATTGATTTAAACTATTTGGTCTAATTTGTCCAATTTGAAGAAATTGAAAAATTAGGGTTCATGACCAATTCCAAATTTGGGGATTTTCATATATGTTGTGTATTTGGATGTGTATATGATGCATATAAAGTTTCATGTTGATTGGATTACATCTTGATGTGTTTTGAAGCATGAAATGACAAAGTGCACAAATGGCACCCCTTTGGAGGCTCTCGGCCAAGAACTTGAAATTTGGGGATTTTGGTTGCTTTGGTGTTTTGATGTTTTGAACATGCTAAGTTCATCTTAGAAATGATTTAGAATCATTCAAAATTGATTTGATCAATTTCGGACTAAAATGGACAAAAATACCAAGTAAGGGTAATTTGGTAAATTCACCTAAATATGATTTATTGAATATTATTTCATAATTTTATTATTGGAATATTAAATAAATATGTTTATTTAATTAATCCGAGAAAAAGTTTTGAAATTTAAAAATACGATTTTCCACCGCTTCCGCTGCGTTACCGGATTCAGCCCCTAAAAACCCCTACAACTAGTGATTTGACGCTTGATTTGACTTGCGTGCCGGACTCGAATTCGAAATGCGAATGCGCTCGCAAACAATCCCCGGCTAGGGTTCGCTAATTCCAAATTAACGAATTTTCCGTTGCGACGTAATTAAATGATTATGCCTAGCGAAATCACTATTCACGTCGCTAACGAATTAATTCTAAATTAATTAGTTCGCCCGAATTAAAATCTAATTTTAATTCCGCGTCGAAATCCAATTTCGTTTAATATATCGAATATATTAATTTATCGATTAATTCCAAATTAATCGTTATATCTCTTTAATGATATTTCATCCCAGATAAATTATCTTCGCAATTAATCACAGATTAATTTTCTCTCTCATCTAATTAATCTCATATTAATTAAGAGTGCGAGTCATACGTCATCAGTGAATCTTCGGGAAGCGACCCATGAGATCCCCATATATGTTGGCAATAAATACGGTCGTCGGACTATCCGAACACGTAAGTACCTTGTACTACATTTTTACCGATTTACAAGACAAGGTTGGCTTCTAGCAAAGCGCCATGCCTACCCAATTCTCCAGAAACATGCTTACAGGAATAAGCGATCTATATCAGGCGTAGTATACGTAGTATTGCGTATTTCGATCCAGTATCAGATGATCACATGCAAGGCCTGGGGCTGGTACAGTGTCTGCCCCGTACGAAGCATATATCGGATCACTAGCAACTAGTCTATTTATTATCGGATAATCATGACCAAGTCATATTATCCCGATAGTTGCAACCCTTTAGAGAACCAGTTCTGTATCCCTGGGCGATCATCATCTCCATATGACTGGAGTGATACTTCCGTCTTGACATCACACCCAACACACTACGATTCTCAATATACCCAGCAGAGGCGTACACAGAACCTGTTAAAGCCCTGGACGACCAAAACCAAAGTATATTGATTGTCGCAAGTATTAGCGGTGCAAGTCTCGGGTTAAGACCAAATACACCTACCCTGATTTCAGACTTCCATAGACACATAGTCATACTACCAATAGAATTCTGAGGGGGTCTATCCAGAGCGAAGCTGTTTCCCATACCATCGGTAAAACACAACCTTCTATTACACTTGCATGAGTATCCTATACCCAAATATATGAGAACTATGTTGTTATGCCATCACAACGCGCACAAGTGTAATACTAGTCTTTTACGCATTTATCGATGTCCAATCTCGATAATACTCTGACTAGGGATATTTAATGATTTATCCTTCGTGGAGTGATACTGTCTCATATCATTCTCAATCTAGGAAAAAATCATAAGGACCTCCTATCATTTATACATCTTGGTGATCTAATCACAAATGATAAGAGTGCAATCTCCTTTGTCACATAGTTAATTTGTACAACAACACCATGATTTGTACAAATAGTGACGCTATGGGTCATAAATTTCCAACAATCTCCCACTTGGCCTATAGCCAGTCACTCGAGTGTCTAACACCCGAACTATGTACGGTTGGCTCAAACTGCTGAGAAAAGGCTTTCGTAAGCGGATTTGCATGATTATCGTCTGATGCGATTTATACGATCATCGCATCGCCACGATGTATGATCCGAACGAATCAGATGATTATCGAAGTATGTATCTGGATCGTTGATGAGACCATTAATTATTTAGCCTGTGCTGAAGCCTAGCTCAGCTGCTAACAGAACTATATCTAATCTAATTAGATTTATTATCGACCCAAATGGCTTCTATTGCTGCTTCAGCTGCAGCAATAACCCGCATTTGTTGTTTATTCGGTAACAATATCTTGCTTGGAAGATCTCTAGCTCACTGTTCCGTTATTCAAACTTTATAGTACCTTTATGCGACTTATAGTCGTATTATCGGTTTAGGAAACTTGCAGCAGTAATCCCAGTCACTTCAAGTTCTCCTTCTCCATAGTATAAGACATCATCCTTAGATCTCTTAGAAACTAATGGATGTTATTAATATCAATCCATTGACCATCACTTGGATTGGCCTGTTTGTGTTTCCATATACTCAAAGCGTATGAGACACCAGGTCACGTATATTTTCAATGTACGAGTTCTCGGAGAGTTTTCTCGAAAGCCAAGCTTTCACCGATTGTTATATGGGAATATCATTTCCAAGAAATGACATATTATCATTATTTTATTGGACATTTATTGTCAGTGTGCTCCCACTAACCTCATTATATACACAAGAATCATATTCGTTTTGAATTAAATCATAAACCATTATGATTACATCAAAACGAAAATTCCAAGAACCTAATGCTTGCTTCAATCCAAACATGGATCGAATAACCCGCAAACCTTATTTGCTAGTGTTGGTACGACAAAACCGACAGGATATTGTAAACATCCTCCAAAAGGTTTCATTTTCAGGAAAGCGATTTTCCCGTTCAGCTGACATATTTCATAAATGAAACATGCAGCTTTAGCAAGCATTATCCAAATGGATTCACCGTGGCAACAGGTAAAAGGTTGAATCGTAATCAACACAATGTTGCCATCCATGTATGTCTTCCTAGAAGACTTATAAAGTACTAATACTCTGACTAGGGATATTTAATGATTTATCCTTCGTGGACTGATACTGTCTCATATCATTCTCAATCCAGGAACAAATCATAAGGACCTCATATCATTTATACATCTTGGTGATCTAATCACAAATGATAAGAGTGCAATCTCCTTTGTCACATAGTTAATTTGTACAACAACACCATGATCTGTACAAATAGTGACGTTATGGGTCATAATTGTCCAACAGAAGCCCATTAATGCACATTGACAAGTCTACACCTAGAACATGTCTTAATCCAATATCGTCATTAGTGTGAGGATAAGAAACGGTTTAGGACCAAACTAGGAGCCACATGAAGTGATTGACCTTGGAGGTCTACCTAATGAGTTTATAAAGGCCAATATCGTCATTAGTGTGAGGCTGGAGTAAATGTCATATGATCCACTTCCCGCTATGAAATTTTGATAGTCAAATTTCTATTTTTCCGTTAAGGGAGATTACGAAATTACGTAAAGTAGTGAGAGGGCACTAATAGATTTAAAATTTCATAATCAATTAATGTTATTATTTTGAAATGAAAATTGTTCTACTACTATTTAAAATATTGTCTTGTAGATGGCTACCGCTAATCCTTTAATGAAACTTTTGGATACCAATAAACTAAAATGAGCCGAGAACTATTTCAAATAAGAAATGAACATACTCATTGTCTTGGAGTTTGAAAAGTTAACTTATGTCACTGTCAATCCACTGCATGTTGAAATCGATCCTAACTCCACTCTAGGAGAGCGAGAAAATTTTAATAGATGGAATGATGATAACCTTAAGGTGAAATCCTACATCTTGAGATCGATGGTTCCAAATTTGCTGAGACAGTACATTGAAGTACCAGATGCTTGGAGCATCATGCGAACGCTCAAGGAGTTGTACGAGGCGAATCAAGAGATCGAACTTTATCGGAGGTCTAAGGAATTGTTTCGTGCTGAACCCAATGATGGAGGAGCTGTCACATTTATGTTTTGAACATGATCGACTAGATTCGATACCTGGAACGACATGGCGTTGTGATTTATGAACGGCTGGGTCGTAATTTGATTATGTTTTCTCTGTCTGGTTCTTATGCTGACTTTGTATTAAACTTCCATATGCACTCGATGCAAGCTAGCTACGAATAACTTCATAACATGTTACGCACGGCGGAGCATGATTTGAGGAAAGGCAACCCCACAAATTTACCTCCAAGGTAGAGCTGGCTCTTCAAAGATTTCTGGGAAGTCAAAGAAAATAAAGATGGGGAAGAAGAAAATTGTAAAGAATAACTCCAAGAAGCGAAAAGGCGTAAAACCGAAAATAACTCGTGATCAATGTCTACATTGCAAGAAGTCTGGACACTGGAAAAATGACTGTTTAAAGCTGATAGGAAAAGCAGGACCCTCAGGTACGCTTTGTATTTTTCAAATTATTGACATCTCATTAGCATTAGATGCAAATAATGGATGAATGTTGGACACTGGCAGTCCTACTCATATTTGTAACTCTCTGTAGGTAATGAGGGTAAAAAAAGGCCGAATAAAGAGGAGATCTAGCTTAGAGTTGGCAATGGCGAGACATTGGATGTTAAAGCCATATGAACGGTTGTTTTAGATCTCCCCAATGGATGTAAATTAGATTTACATGACTGTTATTATGTTCACTCACTTAATAACAAATAATATCATTGCCAATATTAGATAAAGAGAGATATAAAATAAACATTAATGATGGAACTTTATGTTTGTATGATAAATTTTTTTTTATTGAAATGTGAATGTTCTTTATCTAACGGTCACTATATTTTAGAAACATGTAGAGATGTCTTTAATGTGGAGGAAAATACAAGTAGGAAATGTGAATTAAATAATACTGAATTATGGCATGTGATATTGGGCCACATAGGTGTTAGACGTCTATCCAAATTGGTAAATGATGATTTGATTGAAAATCTTACCTTAGATCCTTATCCGATTTGTGAGTCATGTATCCAAGGAAAGATGACAAATGCCCCATTTCTTGGTGTTGGACGTCGTGCTGGAGATTTATTGGAACTCATACACAGCGATGTTTGTGGTCCATTAAATCATGCTGCTCATGATGGTTCAACATACTTCTTGACTTTCACGGATGATAAGTCTAGATATGAATATGTCTATCTAATGAAACATTTGATAAGTTCAAAATATTCCGAAATGAAGTAGAAAAAAATCCAGTAAATTCATCAAATGTCTTAGATCAGATCGAGGCGGTGAACACATGAGTGAAGAATTTAGAAATTATTTAAAGGAGAATGAAATTCTTGCCCAATATGGCCCACCAGGAACACCTCAAAATAATGGTGTGTCTGAGCATAGAAATTGTACTTTATTGGATATGGTGCGAACAATGATGAGCTATATAGATCTTCCTTATTATCTTTGGGGTTACGCTTTACTTACTGCTGCCCACATACTTAATATGGTCCCATTGAAAGCTATTTCTATGACCCTCTATCAGATATGGTTCGGTAGAAATCCAAGTCTTAGGCATTTAAAGATTTGGGGTTGTCCTGCATACGTTAGAGTTGCCTAGCGGGATAAACTAGCACCCAGATGGTATAAATGTAGGTTCGTTGGATATCCTGATAATTCAATGAGATATCAATTCTACGATTCCGAGCAACTAAATGTATTTGTTTTTCGTTTTGCCACTTTTCTTGAAAAACAATTTTTGAGAGAAAATGGGAATTGAAGAGAGATTGAACTTGATGAGTTTGATCCAAACATTAAGGAACCTGAGATGGAATCAGAAATCTAATTAGGTGAAGGATCTACAATACATGTTCTACGTAAGTCGAATAAAATATCAAGGCCTCCAGAGAGATTGTTTTTAACATCTGATGTGAGCCTTGATATTCTCCTATTGGAGGAAACAGATCCGACTACGTATAAAGAAGCAATATTGGATATCAATTCGGGAAAATGACAAGAAGCCATGAAATATGAGTTGAATTCTATGCATGACAATCAAGTCTGGGACTTCGTTGAACTTCCTGAAGGAGTTAAACCTATAAGATGTAAATGAGTTTACAAGAGGAAGCGATGGCCCAATGGAAATGTGGAAACCTTTAAGGCCCGACTGGTAGAGAAATTTTACATTCAACATCCTCGGATTGACTATGAGGAAACTTTTTCACCAGTATCCATGCTAAAATCCATTAGGATTCTTTTATCCATTACTGCATATCACGACTATGAGATATGGCAGATGGATGTGAAAACCGCTTTCCTAAATGAATTCCTTGAGGAGAATATCTATATAGAACAACCAGAAGGTTTCGTATCCAGTGAGACTTCAAACTTGGTTTATAAGCTCCAAAAGTCTATTATGGACTCAAACAGGCATCCCGAAGTTGGAATCGTCATTTTGATGGGATAATTAGATTATTTGGATTCATCAAGAACGAGGAAGAACCATGTGTTTATAAGAAAGTGAGTGGGAGCATGATAATTTTCCTAGTCTTGTATGTAGATGATATCCTTATAATAGGAAATGATATAGGATTGATACAAAGTATGAAAGCCTATCTTTGCAAGAACTTCTTCATGAAAGATATAGGTGAAGCTTCCTATATAGTAGGTATAAGGCTCTATCGGGATAAAGTTAGGAAGATTATAGGGTTGTCGCAATCAACGTACATACATAAGATGTTAGAAAGGTACGGTTTTACCAACTACAAGGCAGCAAATGTACATTTTCGATATGACATACATCTTTCGAAGAAAATGGCACCTCATACTGAGAAAGAAAAAATTAGGATGTCTAACTTGCCATATGCTTCTTGTGTTGGAAGCATAATGTATGATATGATATGTTATGTACTCGACCTGACATCAGTTTCGGTATCAGTGTGACCAGCCGATATCAATCTGATCAAGGTAATGATCATTTGACCGCCGTGAAACATATCCTAAAATATCTTAAGGGTACTAGGGATAAGTTTCTGATATATGGAGAAAATGAATTACAAGTTAAGGGTTATACAGAATCCGACTTCTAAGGAGATCCAAATGATAGAAAATCTACATCAGGTTACGTATTTACCCTTAACGGTGGTGCGGTTAGTTGGCGATGTTCAAAAAAAGGCTCAACAACTGATTCCACCACTGAGGTGGAATTTATAGCGCCTAAAGAAGCTGCATGGATTAGAAATTTTATCATAGAACTTGGCTTTATGCCTAGTATTACGGATTCGATCCCATTGTACTATGATAAAAGCGGATCCATTGCGCAGGCTAAGGAGCTGAGAACGCATTCCAAGTCTAAACACGTGGAAAGGAAATACTGCGTAATTAGAGAGATAATTGAACGAAAAGACATAGTGGTCTTGAAGGTTCAAGGACTAGATAACATAGCAGACCCGCTTACAAAGACATCACCTCATAAGTTATTCAATAAACATGTGGAGGAGATAAGACTGCGGTACCATCCAGATTGGCACTAAGAAAGTGAAAGTTTATTGGAGTTGGTGCTTCGAGTGCCAATCTGAATTGTACATTTTATTATTTATTAATAAAATAACTACGTTTTCATTTCATGCCTTATTAATGGTGTTATCATTATGCGTATTAGATTGATGTATATATATGCTAAATATGACATCGACCTTAGAATAGTTTTGTAGTAATATTGGACACTAGGTGGTCCGATATTGTGATATGTATTACTATTATAATCTATTCTTAAAGTAAATATTCTTAGTCGTTGGTTTTGGAATATGGTCGAATTCCTATAACCTAGAAGACTAGCACATGTCGTATATTGAAATTAGAGTTCCAATGGTTTAACCCGATGTACCATGAGCTTTGGAAGCTCGTATAGACATGTGGGAATTGGTTGGACTGAATACTGAATGACTCACAGGTGATTCCTAATAGTTGGAAGTATATACCACCGTCAATAGGAATCTTCTCGAGTCGAGTAGCATATGTAATAATTTGACAATATGATATTATTTATTTTGTGTGAGATCATCAACACTTTGATGCCATGTATGTCAGAAACCTTTCATGGTCTGGCCTCTAGATGTTCGTTGGGTGTGTCAAGTGCGTATTTAGAATAAATTTATGTTTTTATAAATTTGATATTTTGAAAAACTTGAATTTTGTTCTATAACATGTATTGATGTTGGTTTTTATGTTAAAAATTAATTTTGGGTGTTTCTGAAGAATTTAGGGAAGATCAATAGACCATAATTCCTTCAGCTCTCTGGAAAGAGAGTTGAAGGTAAAGTTAAACATCAAAAGAAATAAATGAAAAAAAAAAAGAGCTGGGCATTACAGTAAAGCGTGTCACACTCTTGACGCACGCTGAATTTATTTTCATCCGTTTATGAGTTTCTGAACTCCGATTCAGCCCCAGTTTTTTCCTATACACTCATAATGGAATATAGTATTTCATTAAATTATTTACAAATACACTCATACCTTATATCCATGAGTTAAACCCATTTCTGCTATGTGAGGCACCGATCCGAATCTAGGGGTTCCACATCCGCCCCAACAGTGTTTGCCCTAGTTATATTTTGCGGATTTACTGTTTTGCCACCGTTATGGTGCTTATAGCCATTAAGGGTTAGCCAATTGGTATGGATGATTACACAGTGAACCCTAGCCCTTCACTGCTAAGATGTATTAACCATATGATTAGATTTTAGAAATAAATGCTCTGAACTAACCTTCCTCCTTAGGTCTCACCTTGGTAGGAATGTCGAACTCAGAGTTTTCATTACCAACTCCACTCAACACCCCACCTCCCACTATGCAATCCTTACGTCGGACCGTGCCGATTAACGTACACAACTCGGGATCAGAGAGCGTCGATGATTATCATATAATGTCGACCCCGTCTGAAGAAGAGAATCAATTATCTCACAAAATGGTGCCCCGACCCAAGCCAATCCATCCGAAACTCGGCTTCGTTAATCTAGACATGGATCAGACTTCTGTTGGGAAGCGGCCGCGAGTGCGCAGCGGAAAATTAAAAATTATGATGCCATTATCCCTTTGCCCAATATCCATTTGTTTTGATTATTGTACAAGCCTAGGCATGTTTCTATGTATTCTAAGCATAAAAACTCATAAAACATGTAAAAACATAAACTTAAACATGCTAACTATCATAAGAACTCTAATTAAAAATAAAGAAAGAAAAATACTTACTTGAACCGAAAACTACTCCAGTCTTCCCTCTAATCTACAAGTTTTTCTCGAACTCAACAAGCTCTTCCATGTTCCAAAGAGCCACCCAAGTGTGTGGCCTCCAAAGGTGCACACACTAAAGTCAAAACTCAACGTCAAGACTACGCCTTGAGTGCACATGTATTTTTCCTTTGGTGCTAGCCTAGGCAAATACCTCAAAACTTTTAACTTGAGATTCCTCTAGTCAATTAGACTTAAGGATCCTCAAAATCAGTGACTTACTCTTAAACTTTAGAGTTGCTCACTTATATAAACCCAAAATATGAAAGGTTTTGGTGTAAAAATTTGTAAAGAATTCTTTGGGTTTATATAGGTACTCCAAAGACAACAAAATTAATTAAGAATCTGATGTGGGATAAATACTAATTAAATCTTAGCCATTGGATCTTAATATAGTGGTTTAATGAGATTATAAAACCCTAATAAGAGTTTGGGCCGAATTGGAATTCAAAAAAAATAAAAAATAAAATAAATTTACCATTCACATTTTTTTTTCTTATTCATTTTTCCAATTCCCAAAGTGCCATATCGCCATTCACCAATCCCTAAGCCACTTTGGAACCTCATAAATGATCTGTTCAATAATTAAACATATTGAATCATTTATGAACAATTCCTACAACAATCATATATGTTGTTAAATTTGTACTGTGCAATGTTAACCATTGATTTCGACTTTGTTGTGTGTGACCTTTTGGGTTCCCCTCAAGTTGGACATGAAATGAATCGTGATAATTTAATCGAACATAAATTATCCTTCGATCAGATGGTCGTTCGATTTCAATGACCAAGGTTGATATCTAACAACATGCCAAGGCCCCCAAATGAGAAGGAAAGATATATACCCATTTTGTATGCGATTTACATATGATACGATCCCTCGCCTCACTGTATCCCCACTGTTTGACCTAGGGTATGGAAAGTGTCTACCCATATAGTCAAAGGTATGATTTTGATAGTGTAATGAAACGTGCTAACCCAAGAATCTCACATGATTCTTCCGCTGCGGCCACAGTCTCAAGCACTGATCACACATATCAACCCATGAACTGGAATACTACTTTTATAAGAAAATATTATCCGAGAGAGTGGCGATTCTCTGTTGTATCTTTACAAACATCATGTGTTTCAACAAATGACCCAATCATACCCTTATGACCGGATTTTTTGAACCAAGGAATGAGAATGTCAAAGTCATTTGATCCACACATAAGATTGTAAAGACCTCAAGTCTAAGGACTAGTCATACAATCGATACATGAAAGTTCTCACAGACACATGGGATAAACATTCCATGTGAAAAATTTCAGCGGTCAGTTCGATGGACACGAGCAACTCATGCATCCATGTGATACACCAAGCGGACGGATCTCCGCCAGTAGCCTATGAGATCGGCTACCTCACTTAAGGACGGATCATATCATCATGCTAGTCTCTCCGCTTTCTGAACGCCTAGATTATTCACAAAACTATGACTAGGAACGTTTGAGAGTAATGATTCTCATCAGGCGTGGAAGCCATCATCTTATTACTCCAAGGGCTTTATTACAGTGTTTGATGATTCATATAATTTATGTAAGACACGTATAATAAATATTGCTATTTTATTAATTAATGAAAATATTGCAAATACATGTACATATAGCCCATCCACAAGTTGGGTATAGGGCATATCCATAACAATCTCCCACTTGCACTATAGCCAACTAGTATGAATATAGACACCATACTCTCGGGTGTGCCTATCATGTTTTTGTTGAGTCAGCCCTTTAGTCAGAGAATCTATAAGATTATCTTATGTGGGTATTTTTCTCTATAATAACTTCTTTTCTCTCAACAATCTCCCTGATGAGATGAAATCGCCTGAGTACATGCTTGGATTTCTGGTGGGACCTTGGTTAATTTGAATGAGCAATGGCGCCCGTGTTGTCACAGTACATCGTGACGCCATTCTTTATCGCGGGAAGCACTTTCAGCTCCGTGATGAACTTCTTTATCCAGACTGCTTCGTTAGCTGCCTTAGATGCTGTAATATACTCGGCTTCAGTGGTGAAGTCCGCTGTAGTTGACTACTTTGAGCTTTTCCAACTGACAGCTCCGCCATTCAAAGTAAACAGATATCTTGTTTGCGATCTGCTGTCATCCTTATCGGTCTGAAAGCTCGCATCACAGTAACCAATGACTTTCATCTCAGAACAATCTCCATATGTCAAGAACACATCCTTAGTTCTTCTCAAATACTTGAGAATTGTTTTGACAGCTGCCCATTGTTGCTCACCAAGATTTGCCTGATACCTGCTTGTTATGCTAAGAGCATAAGAGACATCAGGTCTTGTACATAGCATGGCGTACATGATCGATCCTATTGCTGAAGCATAAGGGATCCTACTCATACGCTCTCTATCTAAATGAGTATGTGGACATTACTCCTTAGATAATTTGATTCCATGACAAGTAGGTAAATTACCTCTTTTGGAATCTTCCATTTTGAATCTTTTCAAAACTTTATATATGTACGTAGATTGAGAAAGTCCTAAAAACCTCTTAGGTCTATTACGGTAGATCTTAATGCCGAGGATGTAGGCTGTTTCTCCCAAATATTTCATGAAGAAATTCTGAGATAACCATTGCTTGGTGGCTTACATCATGGGAATATCATTCCCGATGATTAATATGTCATCGACATATAATACAAGAAATGTAACAGCACTCCACTACTTTTCCTATAAACACAAGGCTCGTCTACATTTTTGATGAAGTCAAATTCTTTGATTGTCTCATCAAATCGTATATTCCAACTTCTGGAGGCTTGCTTGAGTCCATAAATGGATCGTTTAAGCTTGCATACTTATTATGATCATCCTTAGATGAAAACCCCTCAGGTTTTGTCATATAGACTTCCTCTACGAGGTTCCCATTAAGGAAAGCTGTTTTGACATCCATCTGCCAAATCTCATAATCAAAGTGTACAGCTAGTGCCAGTAAAATTCGAATGGACTTTATCATTGGAACAGGCGAGAAGGTTTCGTCATCGTCAATTCCTTGGATTTGTCTATAACCTTTCGCCACCAACCTAGCCTTATAGGTTTGGATGTTGCCTTCTGCATCAGTTTTACGCTTGTAAATCCACTTACATCATATGTGTTTTATCCCTTCAGGTGCATCCACCGAGTCCCAGACTTGATTCTGATACATAGAGTCTATTTCGGATTTCATGGCCTCAAGCCACTTGACTGAATCAATGTCACGCATTGCTTCGTCATAACTGGTGGGATCGTCATTATCAATGACCTGATCATGTTCCTCATCAATATGGAAACCATATTTTTCAGGCTCATATCTTTCCCTACCAGACCTTCTAAGTTCATAACCTTGTGGTTGTTCCATCGCTGCCCTTTTGAGGGGCCTGGGGTTTAGTTTTAAGTTAGTTTGTTCTTCTCGTACCTCATCAAGGTTAAGTCTACTCCCACTATATTTCTTGAGAAGGAATTCATTCTCTAGAAATTTAGCATTTCGTGAGACAAATATTTTTTGTTCATTTGGGACGTAGAACACGTATGCTCTTGAGTTCAAGGCATACGTGTTCAAACTTACATTTAACTGCCATATCATCCAATTTGTTAGTTTGTGTGAGCTTAACATATACGTCACATCCCCAAACTCTTAGATAACTAAGACTATGACGTTTCTTAGACCATAACTCATATGGTGTTTGACTAACAGTCTTGGAAGGAACTTGGTTTAGTAGTAGTGTTGCAGTTTCTAAAGCAAGACCCAAAATGAAAGAGGTAGATCTGTGTCTGGCATCATTGATCGGACCATATCTAATAATGTCCAATTTCTCCTTTTGGAGACCCCATTATACTGTGGAGTTCCCGGAGGAGTCCATTGGGAAACAATGCAATTTTCTCTCAAGTAATCTTGAAATTCATCGCTTAAGTATTCACCACATCGGTCAGACATCAGTGACTTAATAATTTTATTAAGCTGGTTTTCTACTTCAGCTTTGAAGTCTTTGAATTTCTCAAAGGCTTCAGATTTGTACCGCATAAGGTACACATACCCATATCGCGAGTGATCATCGATAAAGGTAATGAAGTAGGAGAATCCACCTCTAGCGGTGACTGATATTGGTCCGCATACATCACAGTGCATGAGTTCTAATGTCTCCGCTGCACGCTGTCATTTACCTTTGAAGGGTAATTTGGTCATTTTACCAAGTAAACAAGACTCACAAGTTCCTTAAGGTTCATATTTGAAGGGTATGAAATACACATCCTTATGTAGTTTAGTTAATCTCATTTCATTGATATGACCTAAGCGACTGTGCCATAGAAGTGATTCATTGAGATTATTCGAGTTAACGTTGTATATATTAGAGGTTGAACATTCTTTGTCAGTTTGTAAGACATGGATACCATTATTCAAAATACCATCTCCATATTTTATTTCATTGAAATAAATAGAACATTCATTACAACTTATTAGGCATGAAAAGCCTTTATTACATAAAGAAGAAATTGAAATGATGTTCTTTACTAGAGAAGATATATAAACACAATCTTCTAAGTCTAAAACTAAACCATTCGGCAAAACTAATGAATAAGTCCTCATGCACAATGCAACCAGTTTTTCTCCATTACCCATGCGTAAGTCAACCTCCCCATGACGGAGTCTCTTACTGTTTCTCAGGCCCTGCACATTGTTACACAAGTGAGTCCCACAACCGGTGTCAAGCACCCAAGTAGAAGGTTCAGAGTTTTGAGAATATAGTTCAATCATATATATCATACCTGAAGCATTGTGATTCTTGGCCTTTTGGGCTTCCCTAGCTTCCTTGGCTTTCAAGGATCTGCAGTCTTTCTTTTAATGACCGTTCTTTCCACAAAAGAAACATTTTCCCTTTCCTTTTTTCATCTCCACCTTACCATTGGGCTTTAGGTGATATGGAACCTTGGTCTTGCCCTTATTTTTCTTTGGGCCTCGTGGCTTCAGGTCCGTACCCGTAAGCATGACGGAGGTTTTAAGCTCCGGTTTCAAGTCCTTCTCTGCTTACTTTATCAGATTGTGCAATTCTGCTAAAGTAGCTTCTTTATTAGACAGATGAAACTGCATAATAAAGTTAGAGAAATCTTTTGGTAAGGACTGAAGAATTAGATCGTGACCTATCTCATGATCCATGATAAACCCGAGGTTGGCCAATTTTTCAATGTGGCCAATCATCTTAAGCACATGTCCACTAACAGATCCTTCATTATACCTTGTTTGGAATAAGGCACATGACACTTGGAATCTCACGGTATAAACGTGTAGGGGTTGGTGCTCAGAGCGCCAATCCCGGTTGTATTTTTGTTAAATACTTCTGTAAAACGTTATTATCAGTAATAATATATGCAGTTTCTATAATATAATCTAATCTTTTATATGGTAAAGACGTAATGACCTTAGAATGATTAGTCATGGTACAATTGCAAAAGCGTCGCAACGGACATTGAGTAGTATCATGACGTTGTCATTCTCAGACAGTTCCTGGTCAAGGTTTACACTACTTGGTCAGTAAAGTAAACCCGTTGAGACCGGTACATGTCGTATACTGGAATATATGATTCCAATGGTTTCTCAATGAACCATTAGTCTTGGAGACTAGTATAGACGTGTAGGTGTTTATAGCGGATAAACACTGAACGACTCACCGAAGATTCTTAATGGATGGTACACCAGCGTCAATAAGAATCTTCTTGGGTTGAGTAGCACTTGTGATTCTTAGACTTGAGTGCCATTGTGGGCACATGAGACATCTTCTACACTTAGATGGCAGTCACGTCACCGATCTATTTAGATCAGACCTCCGCCTGTTCGTTGGGTGTAGATAGATCCTCAGGGTGTCCTATGTGTATCAAGATAGGATCCGTCAGTTCTGTGTACCAGAGCATAGGTAGTCCATATGATTAGCAATCAGATAAAACCATGGGCCCGTGGTAAGTTTAGAAGCTAGTTCTAAACATTCTTTTTGAGATTGCTAATAGAATAGTCGACTGGATAGTCCCGATAGAGATTTGACGTTTACATCTATATCTCTGGGATTTATCCGGATACCTGTGACGGAGGAATTATACATTTTCCATGACCTCGACCTGTATGGTTTAGCGAGATTATCCGTGACCGTCATAATCTACGGGTGGATAGATTATGGACATGAAATTTGATTTCGTGACGGATATACCTGAACCTAGAGAGTCTCAATAATGAAACATACTCGTAGAGCACTAGAGCAACATAAATAAATAATATTGATTATTTATAAAGTCGTTTAAAGGTTAAACGCAAGATACGTGCAAAAGGGACTGGATAGTCATTTACGTAATTATTGTGTATTTACATTTAATACTTGATTAATTTAAATACACATTAATTAATAGTCAAAATGAGATATTTGACTTATTTCCTAAATGAATATATGTTTTTAATATTTAATGTAATATTATACATATATTTAATATATTTGTATTTGATTAATTAATTAATTATTTAATTGTTAAATGATTAAATTAATTAAAATATAATATTTACTTTAGGATATATTAATAAATGACATTAGTTGCCTTTGTTGACTTTAAATAAATATCTAATAAAGTAGTTTATATGATATTTGTGCAAGTTGATTAAATGATTATTGAAATGAAATTGAAATTACAATTTTTGCATTTGGTCTTGCATTTTCGGCCAAGACATATTTTTGGCAAGTATAAATTGTTTTTTCATTTTTCATTTCACTTAACCTAATACACTTTATACAAACAAACTCCATTGAAGAAACTTTGAAAGCTTGAGAGAAGAAAGACTTATCAAGGAAAAAGCTTGGAATTTAGTAAGTTTTTCAAACTTACTATTAGAGAGGAATATGTTCCTTAGGTTCTAGGCTTCAACATATGTTGTTCTTAGATAATTCTTTCTTTATTTCTTTGTGTTTTTGTTGATGGAAGTTTGAATGAAGTGTTGAGCATGTATGGTGAAGAAAGGATGTAACTATTGTAGTTATATGTATTCTTTTAAGGTTTATGAAACCATGTTGCTATTCTAGAGTTGTTGACCCACTCTTAAATGACCTAGATTTGATCTTGAGTTGTTTCATTGTGTTGAGACTTGAATTGGATGAAAGATTGATGATTGAAACATTTGATTTAATGTAATTAGCCTAATTTGTCCAATTTGTGGAAATTGAAAAATTAGGGTTCTTAACTAATTCCAAATTTGGGGGTTTTCATATATGTTGTGTATTTATGTGTGTATATGATATATATAAAGTTTCATGTTCATTGGATTACATTTAGATGTGTTTTGAGACATGGAATGACAAAGTGCACAAATGTGCATCCTTGTGAGGCTCTCGGCCTTGGAGTCTAAAATTGGGGATTTTGGTTGCTTTGGTGTTTTGATGTTTTGAACATCATAAGTTCATCTTAGAAATGATTTAGAATCATTCAAAATTGATTGGATCAATTTCGGACTAAAACGGACAAAAATACAAAGCAAGGGTATTTCGGTAAATTCACCTAAAAATGTTTTATTGAATTTATTTTCATAATTTGATTATTGGAATATTAAATAAATATGTTTATTTAATTTATCCGAGAAAAAGTTTTGAAATCTGAAAATCGTATTTTCACCGCTTCCGCTGCGTTACCGGATTCACCCCCTAAATAACCCCTTCAAAATGGTATCAGAGCAAGTCTGATTCTAGGCCACATAATATGATTAGCTTTCATTGAATCAATGTTTAATCATGTTTTCTTGACTTTATGCATGCTTATTAGGATCTAAACTGGTTAGATTTAGGGTGTATGACACTTAGCGGAAAATCCCTAATAATAAGGTTTAAATGTAATTATGTATTTGATGCGTGTTATATGGTCCGTTTTGTCAATACGGTTTATGAATACTTCTTTGTGACTACATCCGAGACCGTGCCTCTGCTGTGAGGGTGTAGCCGATAAAGATTTATTTATGCCGGATGTATATCTGATACTAGATAATTCAAGTAAAAGCGGAATTCTGAACGTGCCCTAGCTGTCAGGATTACGTAAGTAACTTGAGTTTATCATTGACGAGTATTACCTTGGTACGTCTCCTTGTGGGCCTGCCTTCGCAGCGACAAGGAGAAACGGCCAGGACCGGATACTTAGGAGTCACTTTTGAGTGATTGACAAATGAGTTGTCTACCTGATGAATATACGTAGGCGAGACCGTGCCTCTGCTGTGAGCTGAAATATATTCATGGGATCCACCTTTCACTATTTATATTTAATTTAATTATTAAATATTTGTATTCTGTTTTGGGATTACAGTATTGCATGATTTAGTGGGAGGGGCATATTAGATTGAAAATCCATGATCTAGTTTATGCTTTTGATATTATATGAAACTGCTTTATTTCTGCTAACCGTTTTTCGTGATCTATATGATAGATTTGCGATGGCGGGTCAATCCACAAACCAGTTTGCGCGTATGTTAGATGCGAACAAACTGAAAGGCGCTGAGAACTTTGCAGACTGGGAATTGGATTTGAGGATTGTCCTCGATTCCGAAAAGTTGGGTTATGTTCTTGAGGGTCCTTTACCCCTTGCAGTGGGTGAGGATGCTTCGGAGGAGGAACGCCAAGTTTTTGAAGCTTGGAAGAATGATGATTTAAGGGTTAAATCATACATCCTTAGTTCGCTCTCTCCGAAACTCAAGCAACAATACTATGGAACATCAGATTCCTATAGTATGATAACGCGATTAAGACAATCGTTCGAGAACCAGGAACAGGTTATTGTTCACAAGGTCGCCATGGAACTGTTCCATGCGCGTCTGGATGAGGGGCAAAGTGTTAGCCCACATGTTCTTCAAATGATCGATTTGATCGATCAATTGAGGCAACATAATCTCATCCTAAATGACATTCTCGGTAGGAGTGTCATTCTTGGTTCTTGCCAGCTTCATTCCGCCAGTTTTTGATGTACTTCAACATGCACGGGACAGTCTGCACCTACCAGGAGCTACATAGGATGTTGCTCACGGCAGAAGAGGATCTGAAGAAGGGAGTACCGACTCGCCCACCTAGATCTACTTCTCTGTCTGCTTCTTCCCAAGGAATGTCCAAGGGAAAGAATAAGAAAGGGAAGAAGAAGAAGGCCTTCGGTCCTCCACAGCAGGCGAAGATAGCCAAGCCCAAAAGGGCTTCTGAAGACAAATGCCACCACTGCGGCAAGGTCGGGCACTAGAAGAGGAACTGTCCAGATTACATTGCCCAGCTGAGGAGAGACAGAGCATCTACATCAGGTACTTTTATTTTTCCAGTTATTGATTTATCTTTGGCTTGTGAAGCCGTTACATCCAGCTGGATTTTAGATTCTGCTTGTCCCATTCACATTTGCAATTCGTTGCAGGTGCTGAAGGAAAGTAGGAGGCCGAAGCCAGGGGAGATGCAGTTGCGGTTCGGGAGTGGAGACTCTTTGGATGCAGTTGCAGTGGGAGTATGCGAGATCTCATTGCCGAATGGGACACTTTTGTTATATAACTGTCATTTTGTACCAGGATGTGTCGCTAATATTATATCACTTTTTGTATTAGATACAGAAGGCTATTGTATTAATATTAAGAATAGTTCTTTGTATTTATATGATAAAAATAATATTCAGATCCTTAGTTGTCCAAACCAGCATGGTCATTACACATTGCAAACTTCAAAAGATATATTAAATACTGGAGTTAATAAACGTAGTTTACCTGTAATTAATAATACTGAACTTTGGCATATGAGACTTGGTCACATTGGCGTTAAACGCCTTACCCAATTGGTTAGGAATGGTTTGATATCAGATCTTACCATTGAGTCCTATCCAACTTGTGAATCCTGTATTCAGGGTAAGATGACCAAAGCCCCATTTTCTGGTGTTGGACACTGCGCCACAAACTTACTGGAACTTGTACATTCTGATGTATGTGGTCCACTAAGTCAAACTGCTCACAGTGGTTATTCGTACTTCGTTACCTTTACCGATGATTTGTCACGGTACGGTTATGTGTATTTGATGCGACATAAATCGGAAACCTTTGAAAAGTTCAAAGAGTTCCGAAATGAAGTAGAAAAAAAAACTGGTAAATATATTAAATGCCTTCGATCAGATCGAGGCGGCGAATATATGAGTGGTGAGTTCATGGATTATATGAAGGAGAATGGGATTCTCGCTCAATATACTCCTCCAGGTACACCACAGCACAATGGTGTATCTGAGAGGAGAAATCGGACTTTATTGGATATGGTCCGATCGATGTTGAGTTTCACAGATTTGCCCTATTACTTATGGGGCTACTGTCTCTTAACAGCCGCACATCTTTTGAATAAGATTCCTTCAAAGGCTGTTCCTACGACACCGTATCAGATATGGTTCGGTAGGAGACCAAATCTTAATTATATTAAGGTTTTGGGTTGTCCTGCCTATGTCAGGGTAACTCAGCAAAGTAAGCTTTCGCCTCGAGGGCAAAAGTTTAGGTTTGTTGGATATCCCTCGAACCGAGGGGATATCTGTTCTATGATACCGAGCATCGAAATGTGTTCGTAGCTCGCTGCGCAAAATTTCTAGAAGTAGAATTTTTGTCAGAAGGAGGTGATCATAGACAGGTTGAGCTTGATGAAGTCCAACATGAAAACAACGAACCAACGGAGGAACCTGAAGTTCAAGTAGATGAAGGACCTTCAACACACACACTCCGTAGGTCGGAAAGGGTATCTAGACCTCCTGAACGCTTGTATTTGATACAAGAAAAGAGTCTGGATGTTCTCTTAGTTGAAGAGACAGATCCTTTCACCTATAGAGAATCGATGTTGGACATCGACTCCGTGAACTGGCAAAGTGCCATGAAATCCGAGATAGACTCAATGCATGAAAATCAAGTTTGGGACTTGATTCCGCTTCCCGAAGGAATTGTTTCTATCGGTTGTAAATGGGTTTACAAGAGGAAGCGCGGGCCTGACGGTAAGGTTGAAACTTACAAGGCCCGACTGGTAGCAAAAGGTTACACGCAGCGACCTGACGTCGACTACGATGAAACTTTTTCGCCGGTAGCAATGCTTAAGTCTATCCGGATTTTGCTTTCTATAGCTGCGTATCATGACTACGAGATTTGGCAAATGGATGTCAAAACGGCTTTTCTAAATGGATTTCTTGATGAAGAAATCTATATGGAACAGCCGGAAGGTTTCACATCCAGCGAAACCTCGGGTATGGTATGTAAGCTTAAGAAGTCCATTTATGGACTTAAACAAGCTTCACGAAGTTGGAATCTTCGATTCGACGAGATTATCAGATCGTCTGGTTTTCTTAAGAATTCGGAAGAATCCTGTGTGTATCAGAAGGCCAGTGGGAACATGGTCGTATTTTTAGTCCTGTATGTTGATGACATCCTAATCATTGGGAATGATTTAGGTATGTTACAAAGCGTTAAAGCATATCTCTGTAAGAATTTCTCCATGAAGGACCTGGGAGAAGCTTCCTATATTTTAGGATAAACTCTATCGAGATAGACAAAGGAGGCTGATTGGGTTATCCCAATCAACGTACGTAGATAAGATCTTGGAACGGTATAGCTTTGGTAACTGTAAGACAGCAAACATACCGTTCAGACATGGGATTCATCTTTCCAAGAAGATGTGTCCACAAACAGAAGATGAGAAGGTTAGAATGTCTAACCAACCTTATGCTTCGTGTTTGGGTAGCATAATGTATGCCATGTTATGTACGAGGCCTGATATCAGTTTCGCTGTTAGCGTAACCAGTCGATATCAGTCCAATCCAGGTAATGACCATTGGATGGCCATTAAACATATCCTAAAGTATCTTAAAGGTACTAAGGATAAGTTGATTATTTATGGAGGAAACGAACTGCAGGTTAACGGGTATACAGACTCCGATTTTCAATCGGATCCCGATGATAGAAAGTCTACATCTGGATTTGTCTTTACCCTTAACGGAGGTGCAGTATGTTGGAAGAGTTCCAAACAGGGATCTACAGCTGATTCCACCACTGAGGCGGAATATATTGCAGCTTCTGAAGCCGCAAAAGAGGCTGTGTGGATAAAGAACTTTATCACAGAATTGGGAGTTGTCCCAAGTATCGAGAATGCGATTCCGTTATACTATGATAATACTGGAGCCATTGCGCAAGCAAAGGAACCGAGGGCGCATCAGAAGTCGAAGCATGTGGAACGCAAGTACCACATCATTCGAGAGATCGTGTCGCGAGGGGATATTGTCGTGTGCAAGGTACCGAGTGAAGACAACGTAGCAGACCCGCTGACGAAGGCCATACCTCCGAAGTTATTTGATAAACACGTGGAGTCGATGGGTATTAGATACAATCGATATTGGCACTAGAGCAAGTGGGAGATTTTGTAGGGGTTGGTGCTCAGAGCGCCAATTCCCGGTTGTATTTTGTTAAATACTTCTGTAAAACGTTATTATCAGTAATAATATATGCAGTTTCTATAATATAATCTAATCTTTTATATGGTAAAGACGTAATGACCTTAGAATGATTAGTCATGGTACAGTTGCAAAAGCGTCGCAACGGACATTGAGTAGTATCATGACGTTGTCATTCTCAGACAGTTCCTGGTCAAGGTTTACACTACTTGGTCAGTAAAGTAAACCCGTTGAGACCGGTACATGTCGTATACTGGAATATATGATTCCAATGGTTTCTCAATGAACCATTAGTCTTGGAGACTAGTATAGACGTGTAGGTGTTTATAGCGGATAAACACTGAACGACTCACCGAAGATTCTTAATGGATGGTACACCAGCGTCAATAAGAATCTTCTTGGGTTGAGTAGCACTTGTGATTCTTAGACTTGAGATGCCATTGTGGGCACATGAGACATCTTCTACACTTAGATGGCAGTCACGTCACCGATCTATTTAGATCAGACCTCCGCCTGTTCGTTGGGTGTAGATAGATCCTCAGGGTGTCCTATGTGTATCAAGATAGGATCCGTCAGTTCTGTGTACCAGAGCATAGGTAGTCCATATGATTAGCAATCAGATAAAACCATGGGCCCGTGGTAAGTTTAGAAGCTAGTTCTAAACATTCTTTTTGAGATTGCTAATAGAATAGTCGACTGGATAGTCCCGATAGAGATTTGACGTTTACATCTATATCTCTGGGATTTATCCGGATACCTGTGACGGAGGAATTATACATTTTCCATGACCTCGACCTGTATGGTTTAGCGAGATTATCCGTGACCGTCATAATCTACGGGTGGATAGATTATGGACATGAAATTTGATTTCGTGACGGATATACCTGAACCTAGAGAGTCTCAATAATGAAACATACTCGTAGAGCACTAGAGCAACATAAATAAATAATATTGATTATTTATAAATTCGTTTAAAGGTTAAACGCAAGATACGTGCAAAAGGGACTGGATAGTCATTTACGTAATTATTGTGTATTTACATTTAATACTTGATTAATTTAAATACACATTAATTAATAGTCAAAATGAGATATTTGACTTATTTCCTAAATGAATATATGTTTTTAATATTTAATGTAAATATTATACATATATTTAATATATTTGTATTTGATTAATTAATTAATTATTTAATTGTTAAATGATTAAATTAATTAAAATATAAATATTTTACTTAGGATATATTAATTAAATGACATTAGTTGCCTTTGTTGACTTTAAATAAATATCTAATAAAGTAGTTTATATGATATTGTGCAAGTTGATTAAATGATTATTGAAATGAAATTGAAATTACAATTTCTTGCATTTGGTCTTGCATTTTCGGCCAAGACATATTTTTGGCAAGTATAAATTGTTTTTTCATTTTTCATTTCACTTAACCTAATACACTTTATACAAACAAACTCCATTGAAGAAACTTTGAAAGCTTGAGAGAAGAAAGACTTATCAAGGAAAAAGCTTGGAATTTAGTAAGTTTTTCAAACTTACTATTAGAGAGGAATATGTTCCTTAGGTTCTAGGCTTCAACATATGTTGTTCTTAGATAATTTCTTTCTTTATTTCTTTGTGTTTTTGTTGATGGAAGTTTGAATGAAGTGTTGAGCATGTATGGTGAAGAAAGGATGTAACTATTGTAGTTTATGTATTCTTTTAAGGTTTATGAAACCATGTTGCTATTCTAGAGTTGTTGACCCACTCTTAAATGACCTAGATTTGATCTTGAGTTGTTTCATTGTGTTGAGACTTGAATTGGATGAAAGATTGATGATTGAAACATTTGATTTAATGTAATTAGCCTAATTTGTCCAATTTGTGGAAATTGAAAAATTAGGGTTCTTAACTAATTCCAAATTTGGGGGTTTTCATATATGTTGTGTATTTATGTGTGTTATGATATATATAAAAAGTTTCATGTTCAGTTGATTACATTTAGATGTGTTTTGAGACATGGAATGACAAAGTGCACAAATGTGCATCCTTGTGAGGCTCTCGGCCTTGGAGTCTAAAATTGGGGATTTTGGTTGCTTTGGTGTTTTGATGTTTTGAACATCATAAGTTCATCTTAGAAATGATTTAGAATCATTCAAAATTGATTGGATCAATTTCGGACTAAAACGGACAAAAATACAAAGCAAGGGTATTTCGGTAAATTCACCTAAAAATGTTTTATTGAATTTATTTTCATAATTTGATTATTGGAATATTAAATAAATATGTTTATTTAATTTATCCGAGAAAAAGTTTTGAAATCTGAAAATCGGATTTTCACCGCTTCCGCTGCGTTACCGGATTCACCCCCTAAATAACCCCTTCAAAACGGAAGTTGCATACAACTCCTTCAAGTGAAAGATGATAGTTTGAGCATCCATATCTTCGTGAGCTTTCTGAAGTTCATCCGACATAGAGCCAAGCATCAAATGTATTTTGGTCAGCATCTTCTGCGGGTTCAGGGGAAATGGTCTTTCAAGAACATAGAAAATCTTTTCTTGTCGTAAGAAAATTTTAAGGTTTCTAAACCAGTCATTGTAGTTGTCCCCTTTGAGCTTATGCTCATCAAGGATGGAACGAAGTGATATTCTGTTTACCATTTGAATTTTTGTGAAATATTTTAACCCACTGGTTAAGAGAGAATGTTAAAATTAGGAATATTTTTTCATTAATGTTTCATAATAACATTGGCTTTTAATATTATGAAGTTGCTCTCACTCAATTTTTTAAAGATTTTAAGCAAATCGCATCAACCCCAATATGATGGATTTCTTGTGGGTAAGGATCCCATTATCATCATTTCACAACTCCGACTAGGGCCGGTCGTTGTAAAATATGATAATTAGGTAGGTTCCCAACCAATTTATGATATAAATCACAATTCATTGATCATTAGGTTGGGCAATCAAACATGTCATAGCTAATGCTAGTCCTTGTGGACACCCAATATTTTCCACTAAGTTATAAGACCACGCCTAAGGGTCGCTGCGTCTTATGACTCAGAAAAGTCAAACCATTGTCAATAGTACGATTTAGGGACAAATTGGTATTGTTCAGTTTGGTAAAGCCTAGTCTTGCCAATACGGTTTAAGCCTTTTGGGTCTATACTTTACAATGGGAGGCATATTTTAGACTTAAATTATTATTGAGGATTTTAGCAAGTTTAAGTGAATAACTGTCAAATGGATTCCTCCATTGAAAATTCCCCAGAGGGAGGGTGGAGCGAACTCTCTTAAATACCCTTACCTCTAAGGCTCTTATTACCTTGGTGACAGGAATAAACAATAGATCCTCCAAATTAGTCCAACACTTTAAATATGCTTTAAGGTAAGCTTTGAGTAAATGATTATCTAAATGTCTTCACAGCTTTTCCTTTTGGCTATAAAAAGGTAGTAAGTGAAGGAAGACACAAAATCATTATCTAACTCTAGTAATACTTTTGGTTAAATTAACTTCAGTTTGGAAAGTTTTATTAACGCCTTGGTCTCACCCCACTTGTATCTTTTATAATGTCTTTTATTATAAACAAGTGATTTATATTTATTAGTCTTAAAGGTAATAAATCTCTAAGTTCATCACGAAATAATTACTTAGCTAAGGGATAAACAATACACTCTTTATTTCCTTAGAAAGTCTCTAGATGCTTGCACCCTAAAATAATCATGCCAATTCTAATCATACATAGAATCATCAAACATATGAGTTTTAATATGTTGGAATTATTTTAGGCATTAAATAACTTTGATTAATATTTAATTATGATATTGCATTTTATTTTAATCAAATAAATTTACAATTCACATTTTTTACAGATGCGTGAACTTTAAATGCAATTTCACAATTCAAATCTTAACCAAATCATGCAATATTTGTGCCTAAATGTAAGTTCAAGGTGTTAGCTTTCCAATGAGCTTTTGCACACCTAATTTCGAGTTCAAATGAGAGAGAACTAATCAAAACAAAAACGATGCTCTGATACCACTGTTGGGAAGCGGCCGCGAGTGCGCAGCGGAAAATTAAAAATTATGATGCCGCTATCCCTTTGCCCAAGACCCATTTATTTTGATTATTATACAAGCCTAGGCATGTTACTATATATTCTAAGCATAAAAACTCATAAAACATGTAAAGAACATAAACTTAAACATGCTAACTATCATAAGAACTCTAATTAAAAATAAAGAAAGAAAAAGACTTACTTGAACCGAAGACTCCTCCAGTCCTCCCTCCAATCTACAAGCTTTTCTCGAACTCAGTAAGCTCTTCCACGTTCCAAAGAGCCACCCAAGTATGTGGCCTTCAAAGGTGCACACACCAAAGCCAAAACTCAACGGCAAGACTACGCCTTGAGTGCACGGGTATTTTGCCTTTGGTGCTAGCCTAGACAAATACCTCAAAACTTTTAACTTGAGATTCCTCTAGTCAATTAGACTTAAGGATCCTCAAAATCAGTGGCTTACTCTTAAACTTTAGAGTTGCTCACTTATATAAACCCAAGATATGAAAGGTTTTGGTGTAAAAATTTTTAATGAATTCTTTGGGTTTATATAGGTGCTTCAAAGACAATAAAATTAATTAAGAATCCGATGTGGGATAAATGCTAATAAAATCTTAGTCATTGGATCTTAATATAGTGGTTTAATGAGATTATAAAACCCTAATAAGAGTTTGGGCCGAATTGGAATTCAAAACAAATAAAAAAATAAAAAATAAAATAAATTTACTATTTTTTTTTTCTTATTCATTTTTCCAATTCCCAAAGTGCCCATATCGTCATTCACCAATCCCTAAGCCACTTTGGAACCTCATAAATGATCTGTTCAATAATTAAACACATTGAACCATTTATGAACAATTCCTACAGCTATCATATATGCTGTTAAATTTATACTGTGCACTTTTAACTATTGATTTCGACTTTGTTGTGTGTGACCTTTTGGGTTCCCCTCAAGTTGGACATGAAATGAATCGTGATAATTTAATCGAACATAAATTATCCTCCGATCATATGGTCGTTTGATTTTAATGACCAATGTTGACATCTAGCAACATGTCAATGCCCCCAAATGAGAAGGAAAGATATATACTCATTCTGTATGCGATTTACATATGATACGGTCTCTCGCCTCACTGTATCCCCACCGTTTGACCTAGGGTATGGAAAGTGTCTACCCATATAGTCAAAGGTATGATGTTGATAGTGTCATGAATCTTGCTAACCCAAGAATCTCACATGATTCTTCCGCTGGGGCCACAGTCTCAAGTATTGATCACACATATCAACCCACGAACTGGAATACTACTCTTATAAGAAAATATTATCCGAGAGAGTGGCGATTCTCTGTTGTATCTTTACAAACTTTATGTGTTTCAACAAATGACCCAATCATACCCTTATGACCGGATCTTTTGAACCGGGGAAGGAGAATGTCAAAGTCATTTGATCCACACATAAGATTGTAAAGACCTCAAGTCTAAGGACTAGTCATACAATCGATACATGAAAATTCTCACAGACACATAGGATAAACACTCCATGTGAAAACTTTTACCGGTCAGTTCTATGGACACGAGCAACTCATGCATCCATATGATACACCAAGCGGACGGATCTCCGCTAGTAGCCTATGAGATCGACTACCCCACTTAAGGATAGATCATATCATCATGCTAGTCTCTCCGCTTTGTAAATGCCCAGATTATTCACAAAACTATGACTATGAACGTTTGAGAGTAATGATTCTCATAAGGCGTGGAAGCCATCATCTTATTACTCAAATGGCTTTATTATAGTGTTTGATGATTCATATAATTTATGTAAGACACGTATAATAAAGATTGCTATTTTATTAATTAATGAAAATATTGCAAATACATGTACATATAGCCCATCCACAAGTTGGGTATAGGGCATATCCCTAACAAATTCCACAATAACTGAGGCCGAGCTAGACCAGCTGATGACAAGATTCAACATCCATGAGGCCATCACACTGAGTGTCCCAAAAGAATGAGATCAAACAAGCTGACCTTGCGATAATTAGGTGGCTTTCTGCATGGCCTTCTTCGATATGGGACTACGTCTGCCCGTGCATGGGTAATTCGCAAAGATACTAGCAGCAATGAATCTGGCCTCATGTCAACTAAATTTGAACAGGTGAAGAGTATTGGCGGGGCTCTACGTGATCTGGAACAGGGCAGAATTGGGGGAGCCATCGGTCCCCGAGCTGAAAAGACTTTATAAGATGAATGTCAACCCGAAAGATCACAATGGTTGGTATTACCTCTATACTTGTGCCGGAGCTCCACAAATAATTACAAACCTCCTAGCCACCAACAAGAATTTCAAAGACAAATGGTTATGAGTCGGGGGGTTATGGAGCAGGCAATGGCAGCCTGCTAAAGAAGAAGTCGTAGTCTCAAATATCTTCAGAGTTGGAGGTAACAGCCTGTCCTCCATCTTCTTTCCCATTCTTCTATTCAATTTTTAACCTCCCACTAACAATCCCAAACCTTTTGCAGCTTGCTGGGGTGACCTTTCTAAGGTCTATCATGAGGCACGAGCTAGATTAAAGAGATCGTATCAATTTGGAGGCCATTACAATAACCTTATATCGGGCACTTCACCATCTCTGTCCGTATAGACTGGTAATTTCTAACCCACTGACTTTTGCTTGCTGATCTTCTTGTCACTTTATAGTTGTTTGGCCAATCTTTTTTACTTTCTCCTCCATATTCTAACATTTGCATTCTTGTTGCAGACATGTCTGGAATGAAGACCCATCTTCAAGTTGCTTGGGAGGAAATGCACTTCGCTCGGGGTGGGTCCAGCAGCGCCTGCGCCCGCGCCCGAGTCACCACTTCAATTCTAACAGGCGCAAGGCAAATGGCGTCTCTACAAGCACCAGCCTCCACCCTGAGTCCACAAATATTCCATAGTCCAGCCAAATACCAACTTTTCCCCCAACCCTCCAAAAGATTACTCCATCAGGTCAGGGGCGAGGAGCCCAAAGAAGCTATTAAGCGGGCTCTCCGAAAGAAAGCCATGGTTGGGAGGAGCAAGGCTTTGGTCGCATTCTCTTCAGATCAGCGAGGAGCACCGATGTTGGGGATGAAAGATTTCTCAGAAAACGTGAGGGGGACGTAACCCACCTTTTCCCCACCTTCAACTTCTTGGCCGAGCATGTCAATATTGACCAAACAATGGTTTATGAACACCTCTCTCCTGAGGACGTCTTCAACATGACCGGCCATTTTGAGGCAAAGGTAAAAACTTCATTTTTCCCATACTTCACAATATTTTTCCTTCTTACTTGACTATATTGATCGCTTTTGATTGTGCAGTTGGCCTACCTCATGGTGACCAATATGGACATGTTGGCTAGCACTCTTTCTGAGGGGGGCCAAGCCTAGAGGCTTCAGAGCCAGCTAACTGAGAGGGAAGTTGATCTGTCAAGAAAGCTAAATAAGGCCAAGGTCAAAATAAAGGGCTTCCAAAAACTTATTGGGGTCTTAACGAAGAATATGGATGATGCTCGGGCTGAGGTTGTTTCTCTTCGTCGAGCTTCAGAGATCATTAAGAATGACAGGGATGATGTCTGAGCCGAAGCCATCTTAAAGGTGAATGACTACAATATGCAGCAAGCCAGGGCTGTCACAGCCAAAAGCAAGCTCCAGAAGAAAATAGACGAATTGGTGAAGATTGTGAATGAGCTGGATAAGGCTTGAGACGAGCTGGTCAAGTCCCAAGAAGAACTGAGGATTTTACAGGCCAAGCTCACAGACAACTTGGAGATCGTTAAAGTGAAGACCAAAATTGATAGGTTGGAGGAGTCCATAGAGCTAATTGAAAAGGTGCAACCCGGCTTGGACTTGGAAATGCTTCACAAGGTTCTGAAAGTGGCCAAGAGGGAGATTGACCGGTGTAATCACACGCGTATAACGCAAGCGCACGTATCGTTCAAGTAGTATAAAAATTATCGATCTCACGAGGACTTAATACCTAAGCTATTAATTAATGAAGCCAAATTTTTACAAGTATCTAATTGATTGATTGTTTGATTGAGTGATGACTTTAAACTTAAAACATAAAATAAAATTATGCAAAAGGAAATTGAGGAAAATTCAATATTATTAAACTATCCAGGGTTGTGAATCTTTCCAATATCTTTTTAAAAAATGAAGTGGTTATTTTATGTTTGTGTAATATATCAGTTTATTAACCTGGAACATGAAATTATGCAAAAGCCTCTTCCGATGGTCAGATACAAATACCAAGTGTAACTTAATTAATCATATTCCTATGTCAACCAAGTTATCTAAATTCATTAAGATTAAGTTCCAATTATGGCTACCCCCGCCCGACAGGTATATTCCTATCCTGTAAGAAAATCTATTAAAGGGTTATCTATCCTTAAGGAAGATCGTGGGCTATTGAGTCTAGGGTTTAAACCTAAAATCATTTTTCCAAGTTCATTTCAAGTTTACCGAATCAATCTTATTAATGGCCAGTTAACAAGAAGTATTAAGACTAAGGCTCAATAAATAAACTTTTATATTACCCAAACCGTAATTTAACCCCTTATAAACCGATGATATTGGACTTCATCACAACCCCAGATAACTAACTTGGTTATGACACATAACTAGGGCTGGTAAAAACTTAATTAAAATAAAAGACATAAAGTAAATTGCTGGAAATTAAATTGCTGAAAAGTAAATTGTTGAAAAGTGAATTGCTGAAAAGTAAATTGTTGAAAAGTAAATTGCTGAAAAGTAAATAAAGTAAAAGTACAATAAAAGACAATGATGGGGGTTAGAGGATCCACTTTTAATACTACTATTTTAGATATCTCCCTTAATATAATCTATTAACTTTGCGTGATAATTACCAACCAGCCATATAGGCAGTATCCTGATTAAGTCAAATTAATAATTAATTACCAACCGTCCAACCAGGCGGTATCCATGCTTAGTCATGTTAAAACCAATTTATAATTAATTACCAACCGACCAATATGGCGGTATCCTCGTTAAGTCAGATTTTAAATAGTTATTATATTATAATTAGGGGAGATTAATCTAAATAACAATAATAAAAGCTTTATCTTTTACCCCAGTAAGGGGGAGTTACCTCCTCATTGCTTGAAAAGTAAAAACTGAAAAAGTAAAGAACGGAAAGTACTGTGCGTAAAAGTAAATTGCGGAAAGTAAAAATTGAAAAGTAAAGAAACAAAAGTGCGAAAGTGGAAATTAATTACTGAAAGCTGTAAATAAACAAACAAGATACAATCTTCTTAGTTATTCTTAAGGAATTTCAAAGAAGAAAGTATGAATTTACAAATGAAATGGTTTGGTATTTATAGGCAAAATTTTACCTCCATCAAATCATCCACCAAATGCTCCACCACATCCTCCACTAATTGCTCCACTAATTGTTCCACCAAATCCATTATTAATTTCTATCATGTTTGGTGGGAGATTGACTATTTTTATTATTATTATTATTATTATTATTATTATTATATTATTATTATTATTATTATTATTATTATTATTATTTTGCTTTGAAAATGACTTTAATAATTACAAATAACACACTTCCGGATGTTTGATAAATTTCGATCATGAAATCTTCAGAATTCGAAATTATTTTGTTCTTCAAAGTTGTAGATCTTTGAGTCTTCTTTAATCTGGAACCTGAATAAGCTCAATCCGATATCAGAGTAAAAAGGTATGCCCAAAATACAACAGTTACGCAAAATTGAAATTTCTGAAACTGCATTTCGTTAGAACGCTCTTTCAAGTTTCCAATCTCCAAAATTAATATGTCAAGTCCAATTTTTACCCTTATTTGACCCACATTTCGTCCTAAATGATTTTATTGAGTCCTAATATTATTTATCTGCAAAATAAACTAAAACACATCAAAACGTTCATCAAACCCGAGAAACTAAACAAAATATTAAGTAAAAGGGGCGGTAAATATTGATATATTTTCCGCTCATTAGAGATGTCCCATGAAGAGGCCTTTGGCCCGATCCAAGAAGAAGATGAAGCCATCCCTGACCCCGTCCATGTGTCCACGGTGCCTTCAACTCAAGGAGATTCAGGCCTCTCGTCTTCTGCTGCTGCCCCTCCTGACCCCTCCGAGGATGTACCCAGCCCATCCATGTAACTTGTACATTATTTTGTGGGTAATCCTGAGGGAGCCCCATGTAGAAAACTTTTCTTTTTAATAAAGATTCAATTTTTGCACACTTATTTCTCCATATTGAAGCACACAAACAAATACCCGAACCGAGGCAACTTCCACTTCACTTTAACATGTTGAACTAATCCATATTAACCAACACTAGATAAATTCATCAAAATTAACTCCAATCATTCCCTCAAGGGACCACACCACAAGCATGGACACTGATGCTCGAGTCCATCACATCACAAATCTGCCCTGATGATGTTCTTATACTTGGAAGATTATGAACCCTTCCAAAAGATCTCAATACCAAGCATCTTATGCCCGACCATCTTCAACACTTTCCAAACTGACCTGGATCAAATAAGGCCGGGGGGAAGAAACTTCGACCCCATGCAAATGTACACAATAAGGCCTCGGTGGGACGTACCCGACTCTGTGCCGCTATAACCACTTGGCCATAAGGGAATGTTCACTCCTCACGCCATTTAAATAAGGTTATAGGGGAGAAGCTCTGACCTCATGCCAGCGAATCAATAACGCCTCGGTGGGATATACCCAACCTAAGCATCTAAAATTACTTGGTCTAAGGGTGGCAACGGGCCGGGCCGGGCCGGGCCCGGGCTTTGACAAGCCCGGCCAACAAAAAAAAAAGCCCGGGCCGGGCTCGGGCCCGAATTCTAAAAAAATTAAAAAAATTAAAAAAAATATAAATATAAAATACATTTACACTATATACAAAGATAATTTATAAATAAATCACAAGTTTCATTGATAAATTAACAATTTAAATGCTAAAAATAAATAAAAATGATACAAACATATTAAAATTTATTTATTTATGTTTTCTTTTTGGTCCGGGCCAAAATTGGAAAGCCTGGCCCGGGCTTTTTCCACCTCGGGCCGGGCCGGGCTTCGGGCTTTTCTGCCACCCCTAACTTGGTCACAAGGGAATGTTCCATCATTGTGCCATTCAAATAAGATCATGGGAGAGAAGCTCCGACCCCATGCCAGCGAATCAATAAGGCATCGGTAGGACATACCCGACTCCGAGCTGCTAAAATCACTTGGCCACAAGAGAATATTCTCTCATTGTGCCATTCAAATAAGGCCATGAGGTAGAAGCTTTGACCCCATCCCCTCGGGAGAACTCCGTATAGTGGGGTCAGGGCCCCTCTATGTGACTTCAGTCTATATAGGCTCATGAACCTTCATCATCGTCTTTTGGCTAAGTACAAACCTCAAATTACCCTTCCTCGATATTCAAGTTTCTCGGGGTGAAAATCACCATCAACAAAGTTGTTAATTAGTAATTTATTAGTCCAAATAATTGTTAGATAACATGTTCAATTGGAAAATAAAGAGTAACGGTGTTGATTAGGACGCAATGGCATGGTATGTATGTAACATGTTATACATGAAAGAAATATCTGATGTTTGTTATTCTTGATTGGATTCTACAAAAATCCATAAACCATTTGATCCAAAACGAGAACGAGTATTGTATGGAGGTAAGAAAAGAATATTGGAGAATAAGTCTTCTTACCTATTTTGTCTTCAAAATTTTTACTGAGTTTTTTTTTTTTGCATGTATACTTTCTTCTCATTCATCTCCACACAAATCAAGTTGTCTCGTTATTTCAAGGGTTTCGTTAATGAAAATTTAACTTCTCTAATATTTGATGGTTTATTGAAAATTAGGAGCTCTCGCAAACTGTGACAATCTAATTAATGAAAGATCCCCAATATTCAACTTTTCTAACGTTTGATGGTTTATTGAATGTGGCTTTCTGACCTTTTTGATTTCCAAATTCAAATTTTGATTTTTCTCTTCCTTACAAAACTCACCTCACAGAGAGAAGGTGCGGATCGGAAGATGTCCAAGTTTGAGAAGCAGCTTCGTCTATTTGTTTTACGAATACTAATTGAACAAGAATTACAATCATAAATCATACACCGAAAATAAAAATGAATCCGCGTATCGTGTGGGTTTAAAGCTAGTTCCATATATTATTGGGTACACAGTGGGTAATTTTAATTCTGTATCCTCAATTAATTTTAGGAATTAAATTACATTTACAATTTAATTTTTATTATATTAAAATGAAATTCATTTGGTACCAAATCTGAAGTAAAAAAAGAAATGTGGTATTAACTTTGATAATTGAGAAATAAAAAAAAAAGATAATTATTAAAAGGACTTTTCCATTATGACTAATAATTAAGGCTCCTAATGAGTTGTATAAATAGTCTTAATTTTTAAAATTCTTCATATTTATTTTAAAAACAGTCATAATTTGACGTTGACAATATTTATATTCTTATTTCACTCATCTCGATTTCAACATTAATTTTTAAATCATATTACTGTTCACATGAACAGTTTTTTTTTTGAGTCGTACTTCAAATATAATTTAGGTCAATATTCGCGCCAACAATTATTTCAATAGTGAATTTTTTTTAGGGTTTGACATATTCAATTATATTTTTAGGTAGGTAAAATAACATTGTAACTATAACTGACATTGTAATTGTGATTAAGTATTTGTAATCGTTATTGTTAATATAACTGACATTGTGACTGAGAAAATATGATTGAGTATTTATAAATGAGAAATGTGACTCAGAATTGTATATATTATTGATATTGTAATTGAATTATATGTGTGAATGAGACTATGACTGTGATTGTGACTGTGATTGTTACGACATAACAACTTTGAGGTTGATCTCGACCTTGTGGAAGTCTTAATTTGAGATAGATTCCTTGATAAAAGTTGTAGATGTGCATCTTAACTATATGTAGTATTTATATATTGTGATTTGAATTCGGATGAATAAGATATGAATGTTTGAAAATAGTTGATCAGCAATTTATAAACGTAAGAATTTTTAATTATTTTTTTTCCATCGAAACACATTGACAATGATATTTATTTAAGATTTATAAATTAATAATATGTTTTTCCCCCTTAAAACACGTTATATTTTGGGAAATATTTAATTTTTAAGTTAAAAAAAAAAAAAAAAAAAAAAAAAAGGAGGACGCAAATTTTGGTTTCTAAGATTTGCATGCATATCTCATATATTTATTTACTTTAAAAATTCTTAAGTGGCAAACTTGTTTTTATTCCATTTTGTTAGACATATTTAAATCATTTTAATATATATGTAGACTAAATGGGAAGAATTTTTTGAGCTTGTATTGAAATTGAAGAGTCTTTATGATTTTAGTTTTTTTTTTTTTTAAGGAAAAACCCTAAGAATAAACTATTATATTTATAATTAAGGGTTATTTATATTTTACTATTAAACTTATGATAAAATAATATTTTACTATTTTTCCGTTAAAATTTTAATCGACCGTTGCATTTTAACACTAAAATTGACTAACAAAAAAGTAATAAAATGTTAGATTTTATATAACTTTAATAGTAAAACATAATATTTCAAAATACAAAATATCTAATATCTAATAATTAATTATTTCTTCATTTCTTATACAATTATATTTTCATATCCCTTTTATAGATACATAAAATTTGCGTTTGATCGTGATTTAAGTAACCTTTAAATATCACATGATTTGCATACTACTCTTGTTATATCATATGGTATTTACTACTTGTATTGTGTTATGTTAAAAAAAAAAAAACTTGTAATGAATCCAGCAAGTTACTTGGAAGCTTGCTAAAAGGTCCAGTTGCCCTGCATGAGCAGGTTGTTGCCATGCATATTTTTCAAATATGCTTTCAGTGGTTTTTTGAAAAATTGAAGAAACAGACACTACACCTTTAGGTAATTGCCACAAATTAAGGGTAAACAGTGACTTTCTTTGTATTATAAAATCAGGGCATTGCAGTGTGTTAAATGCATCCCAAAGAAGAGAGAAATTGTATAGAGAGTTTGTGAGGTTTTTTAAGTTTCTAGTTTGTAAACTTGAATTTATTCTTGAGAGTAATAAAATGTCATTCGGTTTTTCATCAAAACACTCCAAGAGTGATCGGTGAATCACAACAAGTGGTATCATGAGCTTTGGTTGTTCTTTGGGATCGTAAAACCGAGTAACAGAGCTTCCGATCGGAAAACCGGTTCTGACGAAAATTGTCAAAAATCCAATTTGAGGGCACCATCAGCTAGTTCACGTCGAGACGAGCTCGGTGGTATTTCGCGGCGACCAAACGGAGGCCGGACGACGTCACACACGCCGGCGAGTGAAGAAGATTCGCGGCCACGCGCTACACGCGCCTCTGGAGGTTGAAGACGAGTCCAGTCAGCGCCACGTCACGCCAATCAGCGCCCAGTCATCGCCACGTCACCTGCCACGTCATCTGACACGTCACCCCTGCCACATCAGCGCCACGTCAACTGACACGTCAGCACAGTCGGTCCCACTTGCCATGTCAGCACTACCACGTCAGCATCCTGGTAAATTTCATTTAGCCCCCTGAAGTTTTGAAATTTACAGTTTTGCCCCAGAACTTTTAGGAATTTACAAATCAGCCCATGTGTCAGATTTAGACCAACGAAGTGTCTATTCCACCATTTTCGACCGTTCCGGAAGCAACGGTGACCTCAGATTTGTGAAATTCAGCCTCGATTTTAAGCTATTTTCATTTTAAACTTTAAAACTTAAGATGGAAATGGAAGATTCCCATTCTGGTGCAATGATTAAACTGGCTGCAACTAATTACTCCTTCTGGAGACCTCGGATGATAGATTTTTTGCATTTTAAAGATCTGTTTGATGTCATCGAGTTGAAGGGAGTGAAACCAGAGTCTGTTAAGGAGTATGACTGGAATAAACTCAACAACAGAACTTTGGGTCAGATTAGGCAGTGGATCAGCCATAATGTCTTCCACCATGTAGCACATGACACATATGCTTATGAAATGTGGAGGAAAATGGAAGACATGTTTCAGGCCAAAACAGCTCGGAATAAAGCCTTAATCATGAGGCGTTTGGTGAACCTGAAGCTACGGAGTGGAACTTTCGTTGCAGAACACACCAACGAGTTTCAAAGCCTGGGGAACCAATTGTCTGCAGTAGACATGCAACTGGCAGACGAAGTTCAAGCCCTATTGCTACTCAGTTCTCTTCCTGATAGCTGGGAGACTCTGGTGGTTACTCTCAGCAACTCAGCTCTAGCAGGCAAACTTACCATGTCAATGGTAAAGGATGCCCTGTCAAATGAAGAAGCTAGAAGAAAAGACGTGGGCTCAGATCAAACAGAAGCCCTTGTCTCGGAGCAACAATGAAGACAACATGAGAAACATCAAGGTGGGAGGAGAGGCAGAAGCAAAAGCAGGGACATATCCAAGGACGGGAAAAAGACATACAAGTGCTTCCATTGTGGCATAGAAGGCCACTTGAAGAAAAATTGTCGAAAACTGCAACGGGAGCAGGGACAAGGCAATAACCAGCCGAAGAAGAATGACGCGGAGACACTAGTAGTTACCACGGTAGATGTAGCTATATGCTCCGGCCATGAAGAAGCATGTCTTCACACTGCAACTCAGGATGTCGAGTGGGTGGTAGATACTGCAGCATCCTACCATGTCACTCCCCACATGGATTTCTTCACAACATACAAAGCAGGAGAATTTGGAGCAGTGAAGATGGGGAATACCAGTTCTTCTCAGATAGAAGGAATTGGTGAAATACATTTGCGGACAAATTCAGGGTATACAATAACCCTGAAAGAGGTCAGACATGTTCCAGAACTTCGGCTCAACTTACACTCGGGAGTAGCCCTTGACAAACAGGGCTATTGTAGGCATTGCATTTTTGTATGTGAGTCCCTATGATGAGTCTCATTTGGAGGCACTACCTTTTTAGTCGAGGAAGTTGCGGGAAACGGTTTTCGGAAAGGAATCGGCATTTCGTTAAATTTTATCTGCATGTTTAGCTCCAAGCTCGCTCTTTGGACCTCCGTTTTAAAGCACCTTTAGCCTAAAAAACCCGCAAACCTTTTAACCTTGGCCCAAAACCCTTGCCACCCACCTAAGCCCCTTAACCTTCACACAACTCACGGAAGCCACTCACTGCTTCACGCAAATAACAGCCCACTTCACCCATAAATTTGCCTCACGCCAAGTCCCCTCACTGCACGCACAAAGCCCTCATTCACGCCCACTGCCTCACGCATAACCTGACATTAAACAATCTCAAATCCACGCCCAAACTGCCCAGAAATTGTCCCAAAACTGCACTGAAAAATAGTGACCAGAAAACCGTGAGGAAACAGCAGCAAAACGGAGTGCAAACATCAACCAAAACAGCAAAACAGCGAGCTAAGACGTTAATCCAGTGAACCGGAAGAGTTGTGGAGTGATAGCCCTTCCGACGGCTGTGAAACGCGAGTCCAAAAGTCGACATAAAAGGTTAGACCTGAGGGTACTTTTCCTATTATTTCCATCTATCTTTTTAATTGTTTTATTCGTTTTTATCGCATGAGAGTCGTTTATTGATGCATGATTGTGGCCCTTGAATAGATAGTAAATGCATATATTGTGGAATGATGTATGTTGTGGCCCTTGAGTAAAACGGAAAATGTGTCGCCTCTTGTGGTATATAGGATGGAAACCCAAACATAAATTTCATAGCCGATTCCGAATGGACGGTAGTATGATCTGTACTCGGGATACAACTCCACGTACCACTTGAGTAAACGGCACATATTTCATTTTATGTTGTTTTGATTTGTTTATTATTCGCTACTTGATTTCCGTATGTTATTTTTTTATATGCATAATGTTGATTGCGCATGGGCTTAGTAAGTGCGATTAAAGGTCCTCTATTTTGAGAGGTTAAAATCCTTTACCACGATATTTTTCCGCGCTTTTAGCCCGTTATTATTTATTAGATGTCATCTATTCATCCGTTCATATACGTGTTATGTTGTTTACTGCATTTTGGAGGTCGTTGTTGTAACCCCGTTCGAACGTGTTTCAGAACGCCACACGAACGCATGTTTTCTGTCTGGTCCCGTTCGAATGCGTTATCAAACGTTATACGAACGCGAACCTTCTGTTTACCATTCGAACGCGTATACGAACGCCGCACGAACGCCGCACGGTATACAGGTCCTCCTACATCACATCACGACATGTCTATCTTAGCATATAGTCATCTCTTTTTACCTTATGCATTTGTATTACCTCTTTAGCTATCTATTTCTATTATGCGCTTAAGTGTCTTTCCCTAATATGCATGCTTGTATGAATGCTATGTGTTTGCGCTTCTGTGTCTACCAAAGTGAGATTGTATGTCTTCCGTATGTCAATATATCTTCATGCATGAATTCGGACATAGATTGTATGCAAATAGGTTGTATGCAAATATAAAGATGTGTTACATGTGAACTTGGATGAACTTTTGATTTATGCATGTGAAATAGAATACCCTTGGGAATGTATGTTGCTAGATTCGATTAAATTATTGTACAAATCATATCATTACAAGTGGCATAAGTAAGGGACCACTCCGAACCCAACGGTTTGAGGTCTTCCCTTGCGAGGGGTGAGTGCGGCCTTAAATCTCATTTTCCCGGTTCACACCGGGTGGCGACTCTTTTATTCTCCGGTTTAGTCCCCCGTGGGCTACTCTGTACTCCCAACCAGGTCGCGAGCCCAGAACAGCATGTGTCGCCCAATTTATGTGTTCCCACAGTCTTGCGACTCCACTGGGGATAGAGAATCGGCCCCGAAATTATGTCTTGTAATATTATGATGTGTGATTTAATTAATCGTGTCTACTGTGAGTTAAAAGGGGTTTAATCAAAGATATATTGTTTAGGCTGGGTAATGGTTTGGTGTCTTCCTTCACTCACTACCTTTCTAGAAGGAAAAGATGTGAAGGCACCTAGATAATCATCTACTTGTAGCCTATTGTGACAGACTAATCTGGAGGACTTGTTGCTTATTCCTGTCACCAAGCGATAAGAGCCTAAGAGGCTTGGGTACTTAAGAGAGCCTTGCTCCACCCTCCCTCTGGGGAATCTGCAACAAGAAATCCATTTGACTGTTAGTCACACACTATAACTCGTTGGCACGTACCTTAGTGTATAAAAAAGGGTGCGCTCACTTGGTCGCTCGAACCCTTGAGTGGGGAGACCTAGTTGTGGGCCATCATTCGCCGGTGAGAGTCTTTGTCTATACTCTTGCGAACCCACATGTAGACCAGGGTTGTATGACCTATAGCAACTATTTCCTTGTGTTTGTGGGCCATCCTCATTTGGATGCAGTTGGACTTCTTGTCAGAAATGCGAACTTGTTGGGCCATTTAAACTGGGATGAGTTCGTATCCTATGACAATTGGGCCAAAAGCTTCTGAAATGTCGATGGGCCGCTCTGTAGAAATTATTGCTTTATGACTAGATTATCTATTGTATGCTTGTGTTTGGGAACATTGTCGTTTGGATCCATTCGGTTCTTTTGTCATGAGGTATGGGCTTGTTGGGCCATTTAAACTGGGACAAGAACATATCTTATGATGATTAGGCCAAAAGCTTCTAAAACGCCAATGGGCCATTATATGTTTGTGTTAGGAACATTATCATTTGGATACGGTTGGACTTCTTCCCATGAGATGTGAACTTGTTGGGCCATTTAAACTGGGACGAGTTCACTCCTATGACAGTTAGCCCAAAAGCTTCTAAAATGATGATGGGCCGATTTGTGTGAGAATTTTAATGAGTTGATATATTCCTTATATCACATGCATCTCATTCACCTCATGCATACATGCATCATGCTAACCCTTGTGTTCAAAAAGCCATCATAGATTCCCGTTGGGTTAGGGGAGAGGAAAGACACACCAAAAGGCCAATAACAAATATGAGTGGATCAGAAAACGAAATATCTCGCGTGGATCAGTTAGAAATTGGTTTCGCCAAAATGACTGAACAACTACAAGCTTTGACTGCTGCCATGTCTAATATGGATGTACCCCGTGCTGGGGGAAGTTCTGAAAATGTGAGGCGCGAGGAGCCTCCGAATGGGTTGGGGGATGACATCCCCGCTTTTGATGACGACATGGTAGAGTATGCAACAGGCAGAGTGATTGGGTCTCAGGCAGAATTTCAGAAGCTTCGGGATCAGGTTGAAACAGTTACCCGTAAAATGAGGAGTAAACATGAAGAGTTGTTAGATTATGAGGCAATGACCTTCGAAGAACAGTTGCCAACTCAGTTCAAGATGCCGGATATGGCTAAGTTCAACGGAAATTGGGATCCGAGTGTCCATCTGTGGCAATATGTCTCAGTGATGAGTTCGGTAGGCCTGTCACAGCGCCAAGTCCAAAAGATGTTTGGGATGTCACTCGAGGGGGCACCTGTAGTGTGGTATCACAGCCTTGAGAAAAAAGTTAGAGAAGATTGGAGGGAATTGGCAGATGCATTTATAAAATAGTATGTTACGGACTTGGAGATTGATTTGTCACTCCGAGATCTGGAGAACACTAAGCAGAAGCTGGAGGAGAGCTTCAAGGAGTATGTAGACCGCTGGAGAGGTCAACTCTTGAAAATACAGACTCGGCCTTCAGAGAAAGACCAAATTAAGATGATTATCAAGGGTACTAAGCCCTCCATCTATGGTAAGCTGAGGAGGATGACCTCCATGATTGCGGATTTTCGACATTTGAGGGAGACTTTCATGGACATTGAAGAAGAGGAGGTGGAAAACCGGAAGTTCTATGGCCAGAATAGAAGGACTTTTGGGGGGCATTCTGAGACTAAGCCCGCTACTGCCGAGGTTGCTGCCATCAAGAATCGGCATTTCTCTAACCTGGGGAAGCCTTTATCTAAGGTGCTTGAGAAGTTGAAGGGACAAGGACTCCTAAAACCCTTAGAGCCTAAACCACTTCCAGATCATATACCACTCAACCTTGACCTAAGACTGTATTGTCACTTCCATCAGAGGAGAGGCCACGAAACTGACAATTGCACCCGCCTTAGGCATGAAATCCAAAACCTCATTGATGCCCATAAAATACCCGATCCTGAGAAAGAACAACCCAACACATATCGGAACCCCCTACCAAATTACCACTCCGTTCCACCACCCACCTACATGATCAACTCTGGATTGCCCGAAACTTTTGTCCTCCAAACCCTTAACCGCCAAGCTTCTTACATGGAGATAGAGGATGACAGTGAAGAACCGTAAGCCAAGGAAGAAGGCAATGCTACAAATGATGAAATTGTTCCTCCTAGTTTATTTGATCCTGCATTTTTAATATAGACATTGATTTAGTCCACCTGTTCGAACCATTTCTTAAATGATAATAAAGACGTTCATTTCGTTTACTTGTCTGAGTCTCTCCCTCCAACCTGCAACATGAGTATGTTTGACAAAAGCATTCAACCATGGTACTATGATACTCAGCGATGTTTAGAACACGGGGAATTCCCGAAAGAAGTAATCAGAAGATAGGATAGCCATTCAAAAAATGGGGAACGGGGCAGTAAGACTGTCAGGTTTGGAGGAGAATGAGTTCACCGAGCCAATCAACATGGATAGATTGAAGCAATATTTCGCCTGAGGAAGAAAAGGCCGAGCGATCACCAGGAGGACTGGCAGAAGACCTAACCCAACGGAATAGAAAATTCATTCATGCATGCATGCATACACGTAACATATTTGCATCCTTTTTGTGTTTGTTCTGTTTTGTAATAACATGTTTTAAAGGAGAAAACGTCAAATGCAAGCCAACCAGAAGCAGCAACAATACAATGTCAGCAGTTTTCAGGAATGAATCACAGGGGCGAGGCACATATCACCAGTATCAGTCTGGGGGCGAGGCCCACATCAGTATCAGTTCAGGGCGAGGCCCATATCAGTATCAGTCTGGGGGCGAGGCCCATATTAGTATCAGTCTGGGGGTGAGGCCCATATCAGTATCAGTTGGGGGGGAGGCCCACATCAATATCAATTTGGGGCGAGGCCCATATCAGTATCAGTTTGGGGGCGAGGCCCATATCAATATCAGTCTGGGGGCGAGGCCCATATCAGTATCAGTTGGGGGCGAGGCCCATATCAGTATCAGTTGGGGGTGAGGCCCACATCAGTATCAGTTGAGGCGAGGCCCATATCAGTATCAGTCTGGGGGTGAGGCCCATATCAGTATTAGTTGGGGGCGAGGCCCACATCAGCATCAGCTGGGGGCGAGGCCTATATCAGTATCAGCTGGGGGCGAGGCCCATGTCAGTATCAGTTTGGGGGCGAGGCCCATATAGATATCAGTCTGGGGGCGAGGCCCATGTCAGTATCAGTTGAGGGCGAGCCCACATCAGCATCAGTTTGGGAATGAGTCCCAGGGCCGAGGCCCACATCAGCATCAGTTTGGGGATGAGTCCCAGGGCCGAGGCCTACATCAGTATCAGTTTGGGGATGAGTCTCAGGGCCGAGGCCCACATCAATATCAGTTTGGGGATGAGTCCCGAGGGTCGAGGACCGCATCAGTATCAGTTTAAGGGTGAGGCCCACATCCGTATCAGTTGAGGGGCGAGGCCCACATCAGTGTCAGTTTGGGGGCGAGGCCCACATCAGCATCATGCATCCATACATACATGCATATATATCACATACATATAATTTTTGTTTTGTATTCGCAGGATTGTAGCGGCAAAGACCACCTCATTAAGTAACGGTTCAAAAATGAGCCACATTCTCGGACAACGCAGTTCAGAAATGGACCGCTACCACAACAGAGGCCGAAAATGGCGCTCCAAAATGGAGCACACACAACAGATGCCGAAAATGACGTTCCAAAATGGAGCATACACAACAAATTCCGAAAATGGCGCTCCAAAATGGAGCACACATAACAGATGCCGAAAATGGCGTTCCAAAATGGAGCACACACAACAGATGCCGAAAATGGCGTTCCAAAATGGAGCACACACAGCAAATGCCAAAAATGGCGTTCCAAAATGGAGCACACGCAACAGATGCTGAAAATGGCGTTCCAAATTGGAGCACACACAGCAGATGCCGAAAATGGCGCTCCAAAATGGAGCACACACAACAGATGCCGAAAATGGCGCTCCAAAAATGGGGCACATTCATCAGATGCCGAAAATGGCACTCCAAAAATGGAGCACAATTCGAAAATGGACCACCAGATCAACTCAGTTCGAAGCAGCAGGCGAGTTAAGCAATAGCTGGCGAGCCAGGTAAGTAGAAATGCATTGCATAACTTTGATAGGATTGTTCAAAGTCACACACTGCACAAGTCCCATCAAAGTGGGGGCGACTGTAGGCATTCCATTTTTGCATGTGAGTCCCTATGATGAGTCTCATTTGGAGGCACTACCTTTTTAGTCGAGGAAGTTGCGGGAAATGGTTGTCGGAAGGGAATCGGCATTTCGTTAAATTTTATCCCCATGTTTAGCTCCAAGCTCGCTCGTTGGACCTCCAATTTAAAGCACCTTTGGCCTAAAAAACCCGCAAACCTTTTAACCTTGGCCCAAAACCCTTGCCACCCACCTAAGCCCATCAACATTCACACAACTCACGGAAGCCACTCACTGCTTCACGCAAATAACAGCCCACTTCACCCATAAATCTGCCTCACGCCAAGTCCCCTCATTGCACGCACAAAGCCCTCCTTCACGCCCACTGCCTCACGCATAACCTGACATTAAACAACTCTCAAATCCACGCCCAAACTGCCCAGAAATTATCCCAAAACTGCACTGAAAAACAGTGACCAGAAAACCGTGAGGAAACAGCAGCAAAACGGAGTGCAAACAGCGACCAAAATAGCAAAACAGCGAGCTAAGACGTTAATCCAGTGAACCGGAAGAGTTGTAGAGTGATAGCCCTTCCGACGGCTGTGAAACGCGAGTCCGAAAGTCGACATAAAAGGTTAGACCTGAGGGTACTTTTCCTATTATTTCCATCTATATTTTTAATTGTTTTATTCGTTTTTATCACATGAGAGTCGTTTATTGATGCATGATTGTGGCCCTTGAATAGATAGTAAATGCATGTATTGTGGAATGATGTATGTTGTGGCCCTTGAGTAAAACGGAAAATGTGCAGCTCTTATGGTATATAGGATGGAACCCGGACATAAATTTCATAGCTGATTTCGAATGGACGGTAGTATGATCTGTACTCGGGATACAACTCCACGTACCACTTGAGTAAACGGCACATATTTCATTTTATGTTGTTTTGATTTGTTTATTATTCGCTACTTGATTTCTGCATGTTATTTGTTTATATGCATGATGTTGATTGCGCATGGGCTTAGTAAGTGCGATTAAAGGTCCTCTATTTTGAGAGGTTAAAATCCTTTACCACGATGATTGGCCGCGCTTTTAGCCCGTTATTATTTATTAGATTTCATATATTCATCTGTTCATGTACGTGTTATGTTGTTTACTGCATTTTGGAGGTCGTTGCTGTAACCCCGTTCGAACGCGTTTCAGAACGCCACACGAACGCATGTTTTCTGTCTGGTCCCATTCTAACGCGTTATCAAACGCTATACGAACGCGAACCTTCTGTTTACCGTTCGAACGCGTATACGAACACCGCACGAACGCCGCATGGTAAACAAGTCCTCATGCATCACATCACGACATGTCTATCTTAGCATATAGTTATCTCTTTTTACTTTATGCATTTGTATTACCTCTTTAGTTATCTATTTCTATTATGCGCTTAAGTGTCTTTCCCTAATATGCATGCTTGTATGAATGCTATGTGTTTGCGCTTCTGTGCCTACCAATGTGAGATTGTATGTCTTCCGTATGTCAATATATCTTTATGCATGAATTCGGACATAGATTGTATGCAAATAGGTTGTATGCAAATATGAAGATGTGTTACATGTGAACTTGGATGAACTTTTGATTTATGCATGTGAAATAGAATACCCTTGGGAATGTATGTTGCTAGATTCGATTAAATTATTACACAAATCATATCATTACAAATGGCATAAGTAAGGTACCATTCCGAACCCAACGGTTTGAGGTCTTCCCTTGCGAGGGGTGAGTGTGGTCTTAAATCTCATTTTCCCGGTTCACACCGGGTGGCGACTCCATTATTCTCCTGTTTAGTCCCCCGCGAGCTACTCTGTACTCCCAACCGGGCCGCGAGCCCGGAACAACATGCATCGCCCAGTTTCTGTGTCCCACAGCTATGTTAGCCACTTCAGCAACGGCACTTGGAGGATGATAAATGGTGCCATGGTCATTGCCCGATGACATATCTGTGGAACCTTATACAAGACTCATGTGAAGATTTGTGCAGAAAGCCTAAATGTAGCTGAACCGGAGGCTTCTCAGAATCTGTGGCACCAGAGACTCGGTCACATGAGTGAAAGAGGGTTGTCTACCTTGACAAAGAAGGATCTAATCAATGTCTCCAAAAATGTTGCTCTGGATCCTTGCAATCACTGTCTCTTTGGTAAGCAACATCGAGTCTCTTTCAATTTCTCTTCTACAAAGAAATCAGAGTTACTCAGTCTGGTGTAATCTGATGTATGTGGTCCCTTTGAGGTAAACTCACTAGGCGGTAATAAATATTTTCTGACTTTTATTGACGATGCTTCTCGGAAAGTGTGGGTATATTTTCTGAAATCAAAGTATCAGGTCCTGGACTATTTCAAACTGTTCCATGCCATGGTCGAGCGTGAAACAGGGAAGAAACTGAAGTGCCTTCGCACAGACAATGGAGTCGAATACACTTCCAAGGAGTTCGATGCCTACTGCGGAAGTCACGGCATTCGACATGACAGGACTGTTTCACGCACCCCACAACACAATGGTGTCGCTGAAAGGATGAACCGCACCATTATGGAGAAAGTCAGAAGCATGATCAGTATAGCTAAGCTGCCAAAGCCATTCTGGGGAGAAGCTGTTCGTGCCGCCTGCTACCTGATCAACAGATCACCATCTGTACCGTTGAATTTCGAGATTCCGGAGAAAGTGTGGTCTGGTAAGAATCCCTCATATTCTCACCTCAGAATATTCGGATGTTTAGCATTTGCATATATATCCAATGAGCTCAGGCAGAAGCTCGATGCAAGGACTACCCCATGCATCTTCATAGGCTATGGAGATGAGGAATTTGGGTACATGCTATGGGACCCGAAGGAAAGGAAGGTCATCAGAAGCAGAGATGTAGTGTTTCTTGAAGACCAGACAATAGAAGACATTGAAAAGCCCAAGATGCCTTCTAGAACCAGTGCAGACAATGTTAATGAAAATCCAGACACAACCCCAGCACCAACACCAGTGGCCACAAATGATGATGGGGTACAAGACATACCAGAAGCAGAACCAGAGGAGGAAAGAGGTGTTGAGCAGGGGGAGCTGCAGCCTGCTCCATTAGAGGCTTCAGGATCATCCACATATCCGGATGACAATAGACAGCCAGAACCTCCAGTACGAAGATCCGAGAGAGGTCGGATTCCATCAGCCAGATACTCAGGATCAGAATACATTCTCCTTACTGACGAGGGGGAGCCATAAATCTTCAATGAAGCGGTATCTCATAAGGACAAAGACAAATGGCTGCACGCAATGCAGGATGAGATGAAATCTCTGTAGAAAAATAACACTTATGAGATAGTCAAGCTCCACATGGAATGAAGGCACTGAAGAACAAATGGGTGTTCAAACTCAAGAAAGATGGCAGCGGAAAAATGGTGAAACACAAAGCTCGGCTAGTGGTCAAAGGATTCCTACAGAAAAAGTGAATTGAATTTGATGAGATCTTTTCACCGGTGGTAAAAATGGCTTCAATCCAAGTCATCCTAGGATTGGTAGCCAGATTGAACTTGGAGCTTGAACAGATGGATGTCAAAACAGCATTTCTTCATGGTGATCTGAATAAAGAAATCTACATGGAGAAGCCAGAAGGATTCAAGGTTTTAGTTAAAGAAAACCTTGTTTGCAAGCTGAAAAAGAGCTTGTACGGGCTCAAACAAGCACCGAGGCGGTGGTATAAGAAGTTCGACTCATTCATGGTGGGTCAAGGCTACAAAAGAACTGCAGCAGATCAATGTGTATACATTCAGAGGTTTCCAGGTGGAAATTTCATTGCTCTTCTACTGTATGTAGAGGACATGTTGATTGTTGGACAAGAAGCAGTGAAGATCAGCCAGCTGAAGAAGGAACTCTCTAAGGCTTTCGACATGAAAGACTTAGGACCAGCTCAACAGATTTTGGGAATGGATATTGTTCGTGACAGACAGAACAAGAAGTTGTGGCTTTCACAGGAGAGGTATATTGAACGGGTAATCAGAAGGTTCGATATACAGAAAGCCAAACCAGTCAGCGTTCCGCTAGCGCACCATTTCAAACTGAGCAAGAGTTCGTGCCCCTCATCCAAGAAAGAGATAGAGGAAATGTCAGCAATACCATATTCTTCAGCTGTTAGAAGCCTAATGTATGCAATGGTATGTACCAGGCCAGATATTGCACACGCAGCGGGTGTAGTGAGCCGTTTTCTCTCTAACCCTGGAAAGCAACACTGGAAAGCAGTCAAATGGATTCTCAGGTACCTCAAAGGTACAATGAAGTTTCGTTTGTGTTACGGGGGAGCTGATCCGATCTTGGAAGGCTATACAGATTCAGATATGGTGGGAGATCTTGATGGTGGGAAATCTACATCAGGATTCATCTATACTTTTACAGGGGGAGCTGTGTCATGGCAGTCAAGATTGCAGAGGTGTATTGCATTATCCACAACAGAAGCTGAGTACATCGCTATAGATGAGGCAGGAAAGGAAATGTTATGGTTAAAGCATTTTCTCCAAGAGTTAGGGATCAAGCAAACAGAATACAAGATACATTGTGACAGTCAAAGTGCTTTGGACTTGAGCAAGAATTCAATGTATCATTCCCTGACGAAACATATTGATATTCGTTATCACTGGATACGCGAAGTGATGGATCAACAACTACTGAGACTAGTGAAGATCCATACATATGAGAATCCAGCCGATATGTTAACAAAGGTGGTTACCCGAGACAAGCTAGAGTTGTGCAGAGACATAACCGGGATAACTGTCAGATGATGTTTGTTTTCAGATGCAGCTGGATGGGGAGAATTGTAATGAATCCAGCAAGTTACTTGGAAGTTTGCTAAAAGGTCCAGCTGCCCTGCATGAGCAGATTGTTCCCATGCATATTTTTCAAATATGATTTCGGTGGTTTTTTGAAAAATTGAAGAAACAAACACTACACCTTTAGGTGATTGCCACAAATTAAGGGTAAACAGTGACTTCTGTACTATAAAATCAGGGCATTGAAGTGTGTTAAATGCATCCCAAAGAAGAGAGAAATTGTATAGAGAGAGTTTGTGAGGTTTTTTAAGTTTCTAGTTTATAAACTTGAATTTTATTCTTGAGAGTAATAAAATGTCATTCGGTTTTCATCAAAACACTCCAAGAGTGATCGGTGAATCACAACACGTTTCACTGTCCAGAATTTGAATGAAAAATCACTGCATCTTCATTCATTTATTAATCATACTATTTCAAAAGCTTACAAATATAATAGTGATACAATCATACGTACATATATTTTTGTTCCTTTTTTTATATGGTGTTACCACATAACACTACATAAAATAGAGATAAAATTATTCACTACAATTGATTCATAAATCTCGAAATCAATTTTATTTAATTCATTTTGTGGACGGTTGATTTTGGTCTCTAGACAATATGGGAATATTACTCTTGAGATAATCCTCCCTCAATAGTGAATTTGTTCGGTTACGGGGGAACCAAAAGCAAATTTAGCAAAAGACAGATAAATACGCCAATCGACAAAGAGATTTAACGTGGTTCGGTGGATCAGACCCAACCTACGTCCACGGGCACAAAACAAATGATATTTTTATTACTGAGATATGCTACTCTGATATCTCGTGTCTTTACAAGTATGATCGTGATGATCTTGATATTGATTCTGATGCCCTTACACACACTCTACCCTCCTATTTATAATAGTGCAGAAATCAGATTCCTTCTTTTACAAGGGTTCCCAGCCGAATCAATTTCCTTCTCCATAAGGAATCCTAATTTAAAACTACTTTTACTTCTTTCATCCTATTAAGACACTGATTCATCAGTTCTCCCTATGAAAGTAGGATAATTTGTTATCTTATCCGCAAGAATAGGATGCTTTATCTTCCTGAACACGCCTCGCTATCTGGTCAGTCTTCATGAGGTCGGTCATTATGGTCATTTGAACTGAGAATGCTTCTGCCGATCTGACGATGCCCGGTCATCCGATCTCAAGTGTTCGGCCATTTACTTATGTTGTCGGTCGGTATCAACGATCCTGACCAAGAAAGGAATTTACCTTTTTACCCCTGCCGTACTCCTTAAATAACATAGGACCTGAAAACACCATCAACATTTGTCTCCTAGTTCTCGGTTCCAACGAGTTATACAAGTTGGTGCCGGGAACTATATAAGAGTGGTATGGTTGATGAACTAATAGCCGATCTTCTGAAGGAGAAATATCGTTGGCCCGTATTTACATCCTGATTGGTCTGACTTAGGTGTTCGGCCTGACTTTCTTCCTCCCAACGTGAATTTCCTTTGCTGCCCCTCTGTAATCCATCCCTCGAGATGCGTAACCGTCACATCTTCTTAAATGCCCATCAGATCATTTTAAAAAGTGACATGTGGTGTAAATCTGACGCTTTCGTTCAATCCAACGGCCACAAGTGCACCGATCAGACTATAACAAAACGGAGTAAACACTGTTGCCCTATTTCATGAACTTTTCGATCTCCCCAACCACGAGAACTCTTCTTTTTAGCTGTGACCAGTGAATCCTCAGAACGACCAGACCGCTCCGAGCAATCTGTAACCCTTCTAAAAGAAACAAGTAAGTCTTCTGAACGACCTCTTTGCTTTTGTTTTTCCATTGCGAATCCTGCTCCATTTTGTTCCTTTCTTTTTTCCCCCCTTTTTTTTGTTTTTGGTTTTGTGCTGCTAGGGAGAGATTTATGGCTTGATTGATATTGTTAGGGCATTTAGAACTCACAAGCTTAGTTTCAGAAATTAGCTATAAACTGACCTCCCCCCTCTCTTTCTTTTATTTCTCGGATGTCAGGGATGTCTGACACCAGGTCTTCCTCTGCAAACCCCGCTAAACCTCTGTCTCCCCCTATTGAAGAGCTCTCCTCGAGCTCGGGGGCACCAAGTATAGAGGAGCTTGATACTACCCCCACCCCTTCCAAAATTGAACAGGATACTTACCATCAGAGGATCCCTCGGAAGGACCCAAAACCCGGTGATTTTAACTCCTCGGCTCTGGATATGGACCGTCCTTCCAAGATAACTGAAGACGACCTCGTACTGCTCCGGCAACGATATGACATTCCGATAGATATCACCATTGAAGTCCCCGGGCCAATGGATCGTGCTAGCCAATCTGATGAGGGTTCGGTGGCCCTTCTTCCGACTTTCTTTGAGTGTGGACTTCGGCTGCCGATGCAACGCTATTTCGCCTGGATGATGGCAGAGATGGAGATCGCCCCTTGCCAATTAAGACTGAATAGCTGGAGGATTCTGTCCGGGCTATATGTGATTTGGAGTCGGGCTGGGTTCGGCGAACCCTGCCTTGAAGAAGTGAAGAGGCTGTATCGACTGAAGGCCAACCCAAGAACGCACCATGGTTGGTACTACCTCTCTGCTTATGCTGACTCGTCAAATATTGTCGGCAAACTCCCTGAATCCAACAAAAACTTCAAAGATTTATGGTTCTGGGCCACAGGAGATTGGGGACGAGTTCTGAGATCGTACGAAGAGGAGGTCTCTGTCTCTGATATCTTTAGAGCGGGAGGTTAGGATTTTAACCCTTAGCGTTCTTACTTTTGATTTTATGATAGGATTTTAACTTTTTTAATTCTTCCCAGCTTGTTGGGGGGCGCTCCCAAGGTTTCCCATCAGGTCCGGCAGCGGGTACGTTGGGCTCGGTATTATGCCGAACATTGGAAGCAATTGGTTAATGATGCGGCCTTTCTCGAGTCGGGCCTGATTCAGACTGCTCCTCCGAATTTCCCAAGGCGGATAGGTGGGCTTTACTAACCTTCTAACCAATCTCCTTGTTTGCTTGACATGATGATATTTTGAATTTGTTCCGATTCTGGACTGACCACCCTTTTGCCTTTGTTTTTTTTTTTTTAGGTATGTCGAAAAGGCCAAAGTAATTGGATCAGCTGGTCAGTGTAACAAAGAAAATCGGCCACACTGGAGCCGGGTCCTCCCGGAAACGGCCAGCAACCGAGGCAAAAAAGGTGGCTGAAGAGGCGGCCCCGTCAGCTACCCGAAGCTTATCTCCCTAATCCAAGGCATCTCCAACAGCCTCCACCCGTCCTGCCAGCCCATCAAAACCTACCAGAAAAAGGAAGCGTCCATTCGGGGCGGAGGAAGCCGAGCTGGTCCGGGAGGCGGAGGATGAACAGGTCCTGAGCAAGAGGCAGCTTGTTCGGAAAGATAAGAGAGTGCCGGAGGGTTCCTCCAAAAAACAGAAAGGCGCCGTGATTCTTGGCGTAGAAGACCTCGGTCAGGACATTCGGGAGGCCACTTCTCATCTGGTGCCGGCAATCAATGAACTGGCCGAGGCGGTCCCTTCGGCCAAAATTCTGAGATACGAAGATCTCTCTCCCGAAGATGTGGTTACCTTGTTGTGTTCTCAGATGGAAAATATAGTTATTCTCCCCTTATTCCCACCGTGATTTCATAACTTAGTTTGATTTCTGATTTTCTGTTTCTTTTTGGCAGGATCTAAGCCTTCTGTCCGAGGGCGGCCAAGCCCAGAGGCTTCAGAACCGACTCTCTGAAACGGAAGTCGAGCTGGTTCGCAAAGAAGAACACATAAAAAATCTGGAGCTGGCTGCTGTTGAGGCTCATACAACAAAAAAAGCTCTTCGGGCTGCTGCCTCTTTAGAGAGAAAAAATGCTGATGCCGCCAAGAAGGACTTGGAGGCTGCACAGGCTGATAACAGGATCCTGCATGTGGAAGTGCGCAGTGCTGAATCTAAGCTGAGGGCCAAAGATGAGGAATTGGAACGGGCCCGTGCCGAGCTTAGGAGAAGAGAACTTGAGTTGGAGGTCGAGAGGAACTCCATCCGTCTCGAAGGGGTTGGCGATTGTGCTGAAATTATTCCGATGGTACTGCCTGACCTGGACATGGGGCCTATCCATGCAGCCATTCGCTTCTGTAAAGGGGAAATGTCCGAGAAGGAGTTTCAGAAATGCTTACCCCCTTTTCCCGAAGAAGTGATGGATCCAGACCCGATTTCGATCACTCCGGTCCTCCCAGCTCCTTACGAGGACCGGCCCGAGGTTCCTGCTCCTGACGAGAACCTACCTGAGGTTCCTCCTCCGATCCTCGAAGTAGGGGTCTCCCAGGTTGTCGATGTAGAAGCTGTTATCCCACCTCCCGAGGCCGAGCCGAGCCTTTCGTCATTTAAGCCTGCTGAGGAAGAACCACATGCCCCTGCGCGGGCTGACTGACAAGGGGTAACCCGAACGGGGCCCCGTGTAATCCCGAACACACTTTATATTATTTATTTATATTTTTTTTGTAATAACTCTTTTTCAGGTCCTTATTTATGTGAATATTTTGTATACTTCTGTTCCACTTTTCTTTTTTGATCCTTCATGACTTGCTCTGGTTGCTCTCCCAAAAACGTCCACTTGAGGACCGACTCCGAGCTAGGAGAAACACTTGGCTTACTGGGGGAATGTTACGCCCCTAGTTTGAGAAGATGGATTCGGTGGGATGTAACCCGACCCCGAGCTGAGAGAAACACTTGGCTCTGGGGGAATGTTACATCCCCAGACCAAAAGGAAGGACTCAGTGGGATGTAACCTGACCCCGAGCTGAGAGAAACACTTGGCTCTGGGGGGATGTTACGTCCCCAGACCAAAAGGACGGACTCGTGTGACGGGTTTACTGTCAAGCGGTGATTGATGAATTTCGGATCAACCCCGGGCATGTCGCCGTGCCCCCATGCGAAGACGTCCGGGTACTCCTTTAGACACCTCAGCAGGCCCTGTTTCAGGGTTTCGTCTAAGTTTCCCCCTATCTTTACGCTATTCCCAGGTCCGAAAAGTTCCGTCTCTTCTAGTTTTTCGACCGCCCCAAATCGGGCAACTTTATTTGGCCGAGGACCTGTGTTTCCCGTTGCTTCTTCTATGTCTTCATTTACTTGTCTTTTTTGGGTACCTCCTTCAACGCAGAGGGTTTCCCGTGATAGGGTGGCAAAACGGCTCCGGGCTGTCTTCTGACTACCGCACACGATTCTGATCCCTTCCCGGGTGGGGAATTTTAACTTTAAGTAATGGCAGGATATTGCGGCCTTTGTCTTCATCATGAAGGGTCGACCGATAATGACTTGGTAACTGCTCATGCAGTCCACCACCGTGAAGTTTATCATGATCGTCCGAGTCCGGGGACGAGTTCCGATCGTCATTGCTAATTGTATTATCTCTAATGGGACGACCTTTGAACCCCCGAAGCCGTATAGGGGAGTGCCATGTCGGTCAGAGCTGCATACTCCACTCCAAGACCTTCCAGAGCCTCCTTGGAGATTATATCCACTGCGCTCCCGGGATTCACCAGGATTCTGTCTACCTCTGAACCGCCGATTGTTGCCTTGATTATTAACGCATCGTCGTGGGGGAAACTCACCCCTCGGGCATCCTCGTCAGTGAACATTATTGGCACCAACCGTCCACCTTGTATTCCCGAGGATTGTTCCGCTTCTAGTACCTCCGACCCCCGAGCCCGGCTGTAATTTTTTCTGGACCGGTTAGAATCTCCAGCTAGTGTTTTCCCTCCTGCGATGATATTTACCTGTCGGCGATGTGCCTTTTGTCTAGCCGCCATAACCTCATGGTTAATGTATTTATTTAAATATCCATTCCGAGCCAGGTCTTCCATTTGTTCCCGCAGGTCTTTGCACCCGTCTGTCGGATGTCCTCTCAAATTATGATGCACGCAAAAGGATGTTTTATTTCTCTTATCTGGGGGAAATCTCCTGAGGTTAGGTTCTATCAATAGGCCTTTTTTCCTGGATCTCCATGACAATTTGTCATAGTGGCTTGTTCAGAGGAATGTATGCTTCTTCCCTGACTACATGGTTTACTTGGTTCGGGATTCCTCTTTCCTGGTTGTTCCGAGGTATCGGCTTGAACTCCTTGCGTCTCGGGGGTGGTTTTTTGAACTCCCTATCTGGCCGGCGGGGGCTCTCTGCCCTTATTGTCCTCTCTCTGATAGATGTCTCTCTCCGAGAGATTTTTTTTTTCGTTCTCTATCAAAACGAACTTTCGGGCTATTTCCAGGGCGGTTGCATAATCCGGCGTATCTTGGATTCTTATGTGAGTCCACAGCTTTCCGACCCTTAATGCCCCCTTTAAACTTTCCAAGGCCTCGAGGGACTCATATCCCCCCGACCTCGAGCACCAGATTATGGTATCTTTCAATGAAGGCCTTCAGGGGCTCGTCATCTCCATGCTTCATGAGTCTTAACTCCCCAATTGTCTTTTTAGGAACGCAAGCCCCTTTAAAGTGCCGCACAAACGATTTTTTGAGTAGACTTATGTACCATAGAATGGCGGATCCGCCCAAGGTTAGGGGGAATACTTTGCAAACGACATCCCCTACTACTCATTGGACTTCTATTAATATGACAAAGCTTTCAATATGGGATTTTGGGTCAGTATGACCCCTGTAGGGTGTCATGGTAGGCATGTTGAATCGTCTCGGGAATTTTGCCGACCTTATTTCTTCTGCTAGGGGAGATTCTTCCTCACCGTCCCGGGCATCTCCTGCATCGGTCTTGAAGTTTACTCCCCACTTGGCCATCTCTTTCTTTAACCAAGATCTCATATTGCTATCTGAGTTTTCATGCCGCCTCATGCCGCCTCTTTCGTGTCTATTTCCCCCGGTGTGGCGCTCCTCATGACTTGAGGTCTCTCGTTCAGCTTCGTTATACTTCCTTTTTTCCCTTCTAATGTTTTGGGGGCTATCATAGGAGGAGTCTGGCGGCTGTCTTCCCTCTTCTTCTTCCCATGTGTCATCCGTTTGCGAATCTTTTTCTACCACTACGGATTTTATCCCGTAGGGGCCTCTCCTTCTGGGTCTATCGTCTTCACTTGTATCTACAACCTTTTTTTCCTTCTGCCGTCTCACCTCTTCTCTTACTGGTTCCGGCTTCAAATCTCTCGTTGTGTTTCCCTTCCACCATTTCTAGTCGGTCCATCATGGATTTCAGAAAGGCTTGATTTTCCTCCCTTTCTTTCCTCATGTTTTCTTCTATCTTCTCTACCCAGTCCGTAGTTGGACTTCCTGATGATCGGTGATTTCCGTCTTCTGCCATTGTCTTATCACGTGTGCTGCATTTCGTTGAAATTCCCCACAGACGGCGCCAACTGTTGACGGCTGATTTTGGTTTCAGGGCAATATGGGAATATTACTCCCGAGATAATCCTCCCTCAATAGTTAATTTGTTCGGTTACGGGGGAACCAAAAGCAAATTTAACAAAAGAAAGATAAATACGTCAATCGACAAAGAGATTTAACGTGGTTCGGCGGATCAGATCCAACCTACGTCCACGGGCACAAAACGATTGATATTTTTATTACTGAGATATGCTTCTCTGATATCTCGTGTGTTTACAAGTCTGATCGTGATGATCTTGATATTGATTCTGATGCCCTTACACACACTCTACCCTCCTATTTATAATAGTGCAGAAATCAGATTCCTTCTTTTACAAGGGTTCCCAGCCGAATCAATTTCCTTCTCCATAAGGATTCCTAATTTAAAACTACATTTACTTCTTTCATCCTATTAAGACACTGATTCATCAGTTCTCCCCATGAAAGTAGGATAATTTGTCATCTTATCTGCAAGAATAGGATGCTTTATCTTCCTGAGCACGCCTCGCTATCTGGTCGGTCTTCATGAGGTCGGTCATGATGGTCCTTTGAACTGAGAATGCTTCTGTCGATCTGATGATGCCCGGTCATCCGATCTCAAGTGTTCGGCCATTTACTCATGTGGTCGGGTCGGTATCAACGATCCTGACCAAGAAGGGAATTTACCTTTTTACCCCTGCCGTACTCCTTAAATAACATAGGACCTGAAAACACCATCAACACATTTATTTATTGAATCTAAACAATTTTAAAAAATACAAATTTTCATCCCCATTGTTAAATGTTTTTTTTTTTGTTAATTAGATTACATTTTATCTAATTTTGAATATTTTTTTTACTACTTTTAGATCATTTTTTATGTATTCAAGTCATTTAACATTAATTAAAAAAAAAAGACATAGAATTAACGAAAAATATTTAGTGACAATGACTAAAACTTGTATTTTTAAAATTATAAAGTTTAAAGTATCGTTAAATTATTGAAGTTATTATGCAAGCAACTTTTCGAAATCATGATAACATATGGAAGACAATTGTATAGCTATTAGTAACTATTTTATATTGTAATTTTTTGAAGGGAAAATATGTCATTTCCACCTACAAATAAAGAAAGTCTGAAAATATTATAATATTTTTTAAATTATCATTTTCCACCCGATATTATAAAAATGAATATTATCCAACTGAAGTTGCAAAAGTGAATTATTTCCTTATGAAATTTTACAAAATAAAAAAATAAAAAATTATCAATTTTCCACACTGAAAAGTGAAAATCGATATACAAAGAGGTGTGCACTATCAGATTCGGATCAGATCAGACTGAATTCGAATCCGATTCGATTCGATAAGAGTGGACTTGTTTGGTTCGATCAGATTTTGAATCATTATCTAATCAGATCAAATTTGATCCGATAGTTGTCGAATTGAATCAGATTTATTCCGATAGCTGTCGAATTGAATCAGATTTATTCGATCCGATTTGAAATCTTAACGAATCGGATAAATTCGAATTGATAACAGAACTGAATTCGATAGATCATCCAATTTGATAATGAATTCGATTTGATAACGGATCCGATTCGATAATAGATCTGATTCGATAAAATTGATTTGAATTTTAAGTTATCTGATCCAATTCGATAAAATTGATATGAATTTATAAATTTTTAGATCAATTTTATCGAATTAGATCTGTTATCGAATCAAATCTATTACCGGATTCATTATCAAATCGAATTCGGATTCATTATCAAATCGAATAAAATTCGATTCGATCCGATAGTTATAAAATTTATCCGATCCGATCCGAAATTTGATGAACCAAACAAACATGATCTGATCGGATTCGGGAGGCAGGTCGGATCTGATCTACATTCAAAACTTCATATGGAAAAATGATAAAACAAAAAGTGATATAATAATTTTGTACATTGGCCATCTTTATGGTGGAAACTATATAATTTCTCTATTCTGAATTTTACCTTTAATTGAAACCATCTTTTTTTAGAAATAAATCACAAACACATCTCTACCCAACGATATTTGATTATGTACTAAATCTACACCGTGAGTTTTATTTTAAATTACTAAACTCAATAAAATACTTTACCTTCATATTAAATCTTATATCGGACAAATAATCTCAGATTTATGGGTAAAATTATCATCGATAACCGCAATGCATAACAAGCCAAGTTAGTTGAAGCTGTGAAGAGCAAGTTGGTGGCAAGTGGGGGAGTATTAGGCAGTGTTGTTTATAGCCACAACATGAAAGCTCAACTTTCCCAACCACGTTCGTGCCAGATCCTAGCTGTGCGCAATTCGTACCCTTTACAATTTGCCGACTCCTTATTATTGTGTCCATCGCATGGGAAACAAAATTCGGATTGCGGATTGGATCATTCTCTATCGATATATTTTTACATCTTATAACTTCCGTAATAACATAAATACAAATACCGTTTGCTCTAGTTCCTACTTTTTTTTTTTTTTTTTTTTTAGCGAATGAAATTATCTAAAAGGCCAGCAAATAAAGTCATAAACTGGCTGTTACTTGTATTAACTCATGTTACATGTGGAAACTTTACGGACTGTGAAATTTTTTTTATTTTTATATTTTCGTATATTTTTTTATTTAATATATTTTTCAGTTCTAAATAAAATTAGGACCTTCCTAAAATACAATATATAACTTAAAAAATTAAAATTTTAAAATAATTATTTATTACAATATACTTAATAAATGGATAATTTTAGTTGGATTTGTATGGCTTTATCAAGACAAGGAAAAAAGTTGACCACATTCACATCACATGGACCTTACAAAGTGGCGAAGGAATCACGCAGACTTGTTAATCATGCATTGGTTTTTTTAATGATTAGGTGAAATCATTGCCCCCGTTTACGTGGAATTAACAATTACAAGTCAAATAAAAAAATAAAATCAATGTTGGACGATTTTTAAAACATGTATTGATATAAAATTATAGAATTCGAAATTTAGATACATACCTAAATTTAAATCAATTAAGGTTATATCACTGTTTTTGGTGTTTGGAAAAAGATCACCTACCAGAAAATATCTTCAGATCACATTGTAAGGACTTAATGGATTTTGTTTTAACTTTAATTTCTAAAAAATTGCTCACTTATCACTTTCTTTAGTCCCTTTGATGTTGCTAATTATTTATAGTATCAAAGCTTGATTATTTACTCATCTAAGAATCATGGGTGACTGGAAGAGTGATAGGATAAAATGTTCTCAACATTTCATTAATCATCAATCGACAATGGGTGATAGGGTCCTCAAAAAGTACGTAATTGGGTGATGTAAGGATTATGATCTTATCTTGAGGTTCTGAATTCGAATACAGAGAGTGTGTTTTTTGTAAGAGTCTGAGACAGTCGGAGGTTTTACCTGCTCCGCTTAAATTCGGAATAGATGATTTGACTGCGGGATTTCCAACGATTCTAAAAAAAAAAACAGAGAGAGATGATAGGCCAAATGTCAACTTATTTCATAATCACCAAAGTTAATGTGTGCGTAATTTTATATCTATACATGTTTTATTTCATTCAATACAGGAGGGAGATGACTTCCGGTCTTTAGGGGTGGCAATGGGCCGGGTTGGGCCCGGACTTTGATAAGCACGGCCCGAGCCCAACAAGAAAAATAAAAGCCCGGGCTCGGGAAAAGCCTGGTTAGGGTGTCTTCCGGGCCAGCCCGACTAGGGCCGGGCTCAAGCCTGGGCTTTATCCGGCCCGTTTTAAAAAAAACATACAAATACATTCACACTATATGCAAAGACAATTCACAAAATAAATCAAAAGTTTCATCGATAAATTAACAATTTAAATGCTATAAATAAATAAAAATACTACAAACATATATATATATATATATGTGTGTGTGTGTGTGTGTGTGTGTGTGTTTTTTTTTTTTTTTTGGTTTAAGCCCGGGCCGGGCCTGGTCCGGGCTTAAAATGCTAAGCCCGGATAGGGCCGAGCCTGAGCCTGAGCCAGGCTTTTAAGTATAGGGCCCGACCCGGATTTTTTTACCCTGGGCGGGCCGGATCAGGCCCAGACTTTTCTGCCACCCTTACCGGTCTTATGCCGATATATGTCTAGATAACATTATAAATTTATTTATATAGTGTTGACGGTGGATTTTAGTCTTAGGGTAATACAGGAATATCACCTCCGAGGGAATCCTCCTCCAACTGTGAATTTGTTTGGTTATGCGGGAAACCAAAAGCAAACTTAGCGGAAAACAAGGAAATACGCCAATCAGACAAGGTGATTTAACGTGGTTCGGTGGATTTTAAGATCCGACCTACGTCCACGGACAAGAACAGGGTGGTACTCTTTTTATTACTCAAATACACTCCTCGGGTCTCTTCTTTGCTTTTACAAATCGGAGCTTTATGATTCTAATCTCTCACTCTTGTGATGATTTTCAGATGTCTTTTACACATGCTCTACCCTCTCATATTTATAATAATACAGAAATCAGACTCCTATTTGCATAAGAAATCCTATTTGGACTCAATCTTCTCTTCTTGTAGGGTTTCCTGATCCGGTACTGCCTTCTTCTTCCGTACTCCCTTTTGGATTCTGACTTCTTCTCCTTGCGAGAGTATGATATCTTTCTTATCTTATCCATAAGAATGAGGTGATGTTTGAACATGGCCCGTCGTCTGGTCGGTATTAATGAGGTCGGCCATGACAATATTTTATGCTGAGAGTGTTTCTGCCGACCTCTATAGTGCTCGGTCATCTGAACCAAAGTGGTCGGTCTTCACATGTTGTGGTCGGGTCGGCTACATGATCTCAACCAGATAGAGGATTTACCCTTTTGTCCTTGTCGTATTGTCTTAAATGTTGTAGCGCCTGAAAACACCATCAACATCTGTCCCCTAGTTCTCGGTTCCAACGAGTATGTGAGTTGGTACCGGGAACTATATGAAGAGGGTGTGCTGATTGTCTTCGCTGGTGGTCGTCCTGGAATACAAAAAAGAATTTTCTTGCCGTTTCAATCATCTTTCCTCGAGACGCACAACCGTCATGTCTTCTTAAATGCCCATCAAATCAACTTTAGGGTTTCTCCTAATTTTCGACACTTGTCAAACATCCGCTGTGTTCCCGCCAAAACCGACGGCGATGTGCGTCCCAGTCATGACTATAAGAAAGCGAGGCTTTCACTGTTCCACTTTTTCGGCAATTTCTCCTTCTCTTCTGAGAGTTTTTCTGCGATTCGTTCAACTCCTGTGTTCTTGAAGCTTATCCGTGGTCTTCTTCTTTTTCGTCGCTGAGCACCTAAGGAACGGGCACCACCGCGCCGCACAACCTCCTGTTTTTGAGAAGAAAAAGTAAGTCTTCTGAGCGACTTCTCCTCTTTTGTATGCTGTGATTCTGTTTGTTTATTTTGCTTAGGGAGAGACTTGTGGTTTTGTTGGGTCTTGCTTTAGGGCACTTTTTAGAGACTCCCTATCGAGTTTAGCACGGACACCGTGGGTAGCTTCTCATAGACTGATTCTCCTCTCTTCTCTGTTTTTCTGGGTGTCAGGGATGTCCGACAATAGTTCTTCCTCCGAAAGGCCTGCCAAGATTTCAACTCCCCCTGCTGAAGAGCTCTCCTCGGGCTCAGGGGCACCTAGTGTAGAAGACCTTGACACACCCCTACTCCTTCTGAGATCGAACAGGACTCCTACCACCAGAGGGTTCCTCGGAAGGACCCAGAGCCTGGTGAACTTGGGTCGTCGGCTCTGGATATGAACCGTCCCTCTAAGATAACCGAGGATGATCTCGCCCTTCTCCGTCAGCGGTATAATATTCCGATAGACATTGCCCTTGACAGTTCCCGGCCCTATGGATCGTGCCAGCCAACCTGATGAGGGCTCGGTGGCACTCCTTCCTGTCTTCTTTGAGTGCGGGCTACGGCTACCGATTCAACCTTATTTTGCTTGGATATTGGCCGAGATGGAGATCGCCCCTTGTCAGCTGAGTCTAAACAGTTGGAGGATTCTGGCCGGGTTGTATGTGGCTTGGCATCGGGCAGGACTTGGCGAACCTTCCTTTGAAGAGGTGAAGAGGCTATATCGGTTGAAGGCCAATCCCAGGTCGTACCATGGATGGTATTACCTTTCAGCTTATGACAGCTCGTCAAATGTCGTTAAGAAACTCCCTGACTCCAATAAGAACTTCAAAGATCTCTGGTTCTGGGCCACTGGGGATTGGGGGCGGACCTTGAGGTCGGATGAAGGGGAGACCTTAGTACCGGATATCTTCAGGGCGGGAGGTTAGGAGATCGTCCTTTAGCTTCTTTCTTCCCCCTTTTTTTTTGTTTGGGTTCTTACCCTTCTTCTTATATTCTTTTTAGCCTGTTGGAGGGATGCTCCCAAAGTTTCCCGCCGGGTCCGGCGGCGAGTATATTGGGCTCGTCGGTATGCCGCCCACTGGAGGGAGCTGGTAAATGACGCGGCTTTTGTTGTGTCTGGCCTTATTCGGGCTGTCCCCACGGATGTCTCGGGTCGGATAGGTAGATGTCTGCTGTTTGTTCTGTCTTCCTTGTTTGTTTATTTTGATGTTTTTCTCGGATCCTGATTTCTCTTTCTTCCTTTTTTTTTTTTTTTGTAGGCATGTCGAAGAGGCCAAAGTTTCTTGAGAAGTTGGCCGGTACCATGAAGAAGGCCGGCCACGCCGATGCTGAAACTTCCCGGGCGCGGCCTGATTTGCCGAGAAGACATCTTCAGGACAAGTCCAAACGAGTGCTCGGGGACTATCTTCACCTTCTGGTGGGCAATCATCAGGATCTGCTCGCCTTGCCAGTCCGCCGAAACTTCTTGGGAAGAGGAGGCGTCAGTTCGGGACCGAGGAGACCGAGTTGGCTCAAGAGGAAGAAGATGAGGGAGCTGCTCCGGTTAAGAGGAAGGACGTTCGTAAGGGGAAGAAGTCCTCTGAAGGCTCCTCCAGAAAACGGAAGGGCCCTGTGGTCCTCGGGGTGGATGACTTGGGAGAAAGCATCCGGGAGGCTACCTCACACTTAGTGCCGGCTTTCAATGAATTGGCCGAGGTGATTCCCCCGGGGGAGGTTTCGAGGTATGAGGATGTATCTCCCGAAGGTGTTGTGACTGAGATGAGTTCTCAGATGGCGAAGGTATTTCTACTTCCCTTCTCGGTTTTTGGTTTTTGGTTCTTTTTATTTATGTATTGACTCCTTTTCCCTTCTTTGCGTGCAGGCCAACTACCTCATGGCCAAGAATAAGGGTCTTCTTCTGACTTTGCTGTCCGAGGGTGGTCAGGCCCAGAGGCTTCAAAATCGTCTCTCCGAAGTGGAGGCAAAACTGGCTGACCGGGAGGAGGTGATTAAGAATCTTGAGGCGACCGCTGTTGAGAATTTCAAAGCGAACAAGGCTCTCAAAGCTGCTGCTGCGCTGGAAATGAAGCTTGCTGATAATGCTAGGGAGGACCTGAAGGTTGCCCAATCTGAGATTGGCGTCTTGAAGGGGAAGGTGGCGAGTGCTGAGGCCAAGTTGAAGAACAAAGACGAGGAGGTTGCACGGGCCCGAGATAGTCTTGAGAGGAAGAAGACCGAGCTTGAGGAGAGAGAGGTTGATCTCGAGGAGAGAGAGATCGAGCTTGAGAAGAGGGAGAGTGAGCTTGAGGCCGAGAAGGAGGCTATCCGCCTTGAGGGCGTCGGTGATTGTGCTGATTTAATTCCACTGGTGCTGCCAAGTCTGAACATGGACCCCATTCGTGCGGCCATCAGTTATTGCAAGGGGGATATCTCCGAGGAGGAGTTTCGGAAGTGGCTCCCTTCCCTACCTGAGGAGGTGATGGATCCCGTCCCCATTTCGGTTGTTCCGGCTTCCGGGGCTCCTTACGAAGAAAGACCAGAGGTTCCTGCCGCGGGCGAGGACTGCCTTGAGATCCCTCCTCCTATCTCTGAAGCAGAGGTCTTCCCTGCTGCCGAGGTTGAAACCGCAGCTCCTCCTCCTGATGCCGAGCCGCTCGTCCCGCCACCTGAGCCAGCTGAGGAAGAGGTTCCTGCCCCTGGGCGGGCTGAATGAGAAAGGGTAACCCTACCGGGGCCCTATGTACACTTTAACTCTTTTTTTTTGTAATGATATTGTAATTCGTATTCATATACGCACATATATTTATGTCTATTTATTTTTCTTTTATTTCTTTCTTCTCTTCTTTCTTTTTATACTTCTTGTTATCCTGACAATTTTAAGGCCCATCAGGGGTCAGCACGAGTCAGAGGGGTCTGACTTGACCCTGGGAGAGTGAGGCATTTGGACCCGGGGGAATGTTATGTCCCCGGTCCGAGGAGAGCTGACTTGGTGGGATGTATCTTGACCTCGAGCTGAGCGAAAGACTTGGGTTCTGGGGGAATGTTACCTCCCCAGACCAAAGAGGTTGACTCGGTGGGACGTAACCCGACCCCGAGTTGAGTGAAAGATGGGTTCTGGGGGAATGTTACCTCCCCAGACCAAAGAGCAGACTCGGTGGGACATCGCCCGACCCCGAGCTGTAAGAATCACTTGGTCCTGGGGAATGTTACGTCCCCAGTCCAAAGGGCAGACTCGGTGGGACATCGCCCGACCCCGAGCTGTAAGAATCACTTGGTCCTGGGGGAATGTTACGTCCCCAGTCCAAAGGGCAGACTCGGTGGGACATCGCCCGACCCCGAGCTGTAAGAATCACTGGTCCTGGGGGAATGTTACGTCCCCAGTCCAAAGGGCAGACTCGGTGGGACATCTCCGACCCCGAGCTGTAAGAATCACTTGGTCCTGGGGAATGTTACGTCCCCAGTCCAAAGGGCAGACTCGGTGGGACATCGCCCGACCCCGAGCTGTAGAATCACTTGGTCCTGGGGGAATGTTACGTCCCCAGTCCAAAGGGCAGACTCGGTGGGACATCGCCCGACCCCGAGCTGTAAGAATCACTTGGTCCTGGGGGAATGTTACGTCCCCAGTCCAAATGGCGACTCGGTGGGACATCGCCCGACCCCGAGCTGTAAGAATCACTTGGTCCTGGGGGAATGTTACGTCCCCAGTCCAAAGGGCAGACTCGGTGGGACATCGCCCGACCCCGAGCTGTAAGAATCACTTGGTCCTGGGGGAATGTTACGTCCCCAGTCCAAAGGGCAGACTCGGTGGGACATCGCCCGACCCCGAGCTGTAAGAATCACTTAGTCCTGGGGGAATGTTACGTCCCCAGTCCAAAGGGCAGACTCGGTGGGACATCGCCCGACCCCGAGCTGTAAGAATCACTTGGTCCTGGGGGAATGTTACGTCCCCAGTCCAAAGGGCAGACTCGGTGGGACATCGCCCGACCCCGAGCTGTAAGAATCACTTGGTCCTGGGGGAATGTTACGTCCCCAGTCCAAAGGGCAGACTCGGTGGGACATCGCCCGACCCCGAGCTGTAAGAATCACTTGGTCCTGGGGGAATGTTACGTCCCCAGTCCAAATGGCAGACTCGGTGGGACATCGCCCGACCCCGAGCTGTAAGAATCACTTGGTCCTGGGGGAATGTTACGTCCCCAGTCCAAAGGGCAGACTCGGTGGGACATCGCCCGACCCCGAGCTGTAAGAATCACTTGGTCCTGGGGGAATGTTACGTCCCCAGTCCAAAGGCAGACTCGGTGGGACATCGCCCGACCCCGAGCTGTTTGTCTCAGTGGCCTTGGCGGAATGAAATCCAGCCCCGTGCCGACGTTTGAATAGTCCCGGTGGTGGTTTGTTTTACTTTTTAAAGGATTTTGTCAGAAAATGAATTTTTTATTCATGTTTGGGGGCGGGCCGCCCTCTTTACAACAGTTGTTCCGATTCGGTGTTTTGTCCGGTTTCTGCAAAAAGAAAATAGAAGAAAGGAAAGTTGATTTTTACGGGAAGTACTTTCTTAACATTTCGGCGTTCCATGGTTTCTTCAACCTCGTGCCGTCCAGATGCTCTAGGATGTAGGCCCCTGGTCTTACTACCTCGGTGATTTTGTAAGGTCCTTCCCACTTGGCACCTAACGAACCTTCTTCAGGTCGTCGGGTGTTCAGAGTCACTTTTCTTAGCACTAGATCGCCTGGTAGAAAGGAGCGGGTCCGAACTCTCCTATTGTAGAATCGGGCCATTCTCTGTTGGTAGATGGCTGCTCTTACTGCTGACTGCTCTCTTCTTTCTTCGATCAGGTCGAGGTGATTTTTGATAAGTTCTTCGTTCCGTTCGTTCTCAAAGTGGCGGACCCTGTGGGTTGATATTCCGATCTCTGCCTGGGATGACGGCCTCACATCCGTATGATAGGGAGAAGGGTGTCTCTCCTGTTGAATCCTTGAAGGTCGTTCGGTGTGCCACAGTAGTACCTCTGGTAGCTCCTCGACCCATAGGCTTTTGCTTGATCCGAGTCGAGCTTTCAGGTTTGACTTGATGGTTTTATTGGTGGCTTCAACCTGCCCGTTCGACTTGGGATGGGCCGGCGAGGCGAATTTCAAGGTTATCTGGAGGTCTTCACAAAGTTTTCTGAATCCCCTGCTGTCGAATTGCTTTCCGTTGTCGGTGATGATTGCTGGGGGATCCCGAACGGCAGATTAGATTTATTTCTCTTCAGGAACTCTGTGGCTTTCTTCTCCGAGATGGTGGACAATGGTTCTGCCTCTACCCATTTGGTAAAGTAGTCTATGGCCACGATTGCATATTTCGCCTGACCTCGTCCTTTCGGCATCGGCCCTATAATGTCTAGCCCCCACTGTGCGAAGGGCCAGGGGCTGGATATGGTGGTCAGCTGTTCCGCCGGCTGATGGTAGAGGTTGGCATTCTTTTGGCATCCCTCGCATTTCCGTGCTATCCTCACGCCATCCTCGTGCATGGTTGGCCAGTAAAACCCTTGCCTCAAGGCTTTGAAGGCGATTGATCTTCCCCCGGCGTGGCTTCCGCAGATGCCTGCGTGAATCTCCCTGAGCACGTAGTCTGCTTCTTCTGGTGCTAAGCATCTTAGGAGGGGTACGGTGTATCCTCTCCGGTAGAGTACTCCTTCAATCAGGGAAAACTTGGTGCTCTTGAACTTCAGCTTCCTGGCCTCCTTTTTATCTTTAGGGGTTTCTCCTGTTTCCAGATATCTCCTGATCGGCTGCATCCACGAATCTTTGCCTTCCTCTTCTAGTACACCTACTTCTGCCTCCCCTATGCTTCTTTCTCGGAGGTATATAAGAGGGATTACCCTGGGGTTTTCTGTCCTCATTGAAGAGGCGAGTCGGCCAGGGAATCTGCTGCTTCGCGTTCGTCTTCTCGTCCCGACCTGTTCGAAGAGTACGTTTCCCACTTTCTCCGCCCATTTCTTCACTTCGGCAGGTAAGCTACCATGGCTGGTTCTCTGGCTTGAAAGTCCCCTTTCAGCTGTTGTATTGCTAGCTGAGAATCACTCCTGATCACTACGTTGTGGACCCCTACTACCGTACATAGCCTTAGTCCGGCCAGTATTGCCTCGTACTCTGCTTCATTGTTTGTAGTTTTGAAGGCAAATTTGAGGGCGAGCAGTATTTCTTCTCCCTTTTCACTTTTTAGTGCTACCCCTGCTCCGTAGCCGTGCGAACTTACGGATCTGTCTACAGACATTTCCCACCTGTCTTCTTCCACGGCCAAGACCTGCGGTTCCGTGAGTTCTGCTATGAAGTCTGCTAAGGCCTGCCCTTTTATTGCTGTTCTTGGGAGGTAGGAGATGTCGTGCTCGCTTATTTCTACTGACCACTTCATCAGTCTCCCTGAGGCCTCTGGTTTTTGCAAGATTTGTCTCAGGGGATAATCCGTGTATACCTTGATAGGATGGGCTTGAAAGTAGGGTCGTAACTTCCGTGCTGCTGCAGTGACCAGGGATAGGGCAATGAGTTCGTGCATGGGGTATCGAGTTTCTGCGTCTAGCAGGGCTTTACTGAGACGTAGTAAACCGGTTTCTGGACATGGTCGGTCTCTTGTACCAGTGCCGAGCTTACTGCGTGTTTTGAGACGGCCAGGTATAGGTACAGTGTCTCCCCTGGGAGGGGTTTGGCTAGGAGAGGGGGCTGTGCCAGGTATTGTTTTAGGTGCTGGAAAGCTTCTTCGCACTCGGGTGTCCAGTCGACCCCTTTTTGAGCTTTTTTGATGACTTTGAAGAAATGATGGCACTTGTCGGTTGCTCGCGAGATGAACCGGTTGAGTGCGGCGATTCTTCCTGTAAGGCTTTGTACTTCCTTAACTGTCCGGGGTGATTTCAGGTCTAGCACGGCTTGTATCTTTTGCGGGTTTGCTTCAATGCCTCGTGAACTCACCATGTAGCCCAGAAATTTTCCTGAGGCTACCCCGAATGCACACTTCTCTGGATTGAGCTTCAAACTGTGTTTCCTCAGGAGTTCGAAAGTTTTCTTCAGGTCGGCCACATGGTCTCTTGGTTCTCCGGACATTGTTATCATGTCGTCGACATATACCAGCATGGTTGTGCCGATGAGCGGTTTGAAGATTTTGTTCACCAGTCTCTGGAAAGTCGCTCCTGCATTCTTCAATCCGAAAGGCATTACTTTATAGCAGTACAGCCCTTGGTCAGTGATAAAGGTGGTCTTCTCCTCGTCCGCAGGGTGCATCTTGACTTGATTGTATCCCGAGAAAGCGTCCATGAAGCTTAGCAGCCCTTGGCAGGCTGTTGTATCTACCAGTTGGTCTATATTTGGGAGGGGAAAGCTGTCTTTTGGACATGCTTTGTTGAGGTCGGTGAAATCTACGCACATTCTCCACTTTCCGTTAGATTTTTTCACCAATACTACGTTGGACACCCATTCTGGGTATTTTACTTCCCGGATGAAGCCGGCTTTCAGCAATTTTTCCACCTCGGTTGCTATTGCTCCGCACCGCTCCTGGTTGAATATTCTCCTCTTCTGTTTTACTGGCTTGTGTAAGGGGTTCACTGCTAAGCGATGGCTTACGAATTTTGGGTCGATTCCGGGCATGTCATCGTGTCCCCATGCAAAAACGTCGGGGTACTCTTGTAGACATTCCAACAAGTCTTTTCTTAGGGCCTTGTCTAGACTTCCTCCTATTTTTATGTTCTTCTCTGGCCCGAACAGTTTTACTTCTTCCAATTCTTCGGCTGCTCCAAGCCGTGCAGTTTTATCGGGCCGGGGAGCAGGGTCTTTCCTTGTTGTATTCTCGTCATCCTCGTCTCTCTGTCTCTTCTTGGTGCCTCTTTCTACGCAGAGGGTCTCTCGCGAGAAAGTGGCAAAACAGCTGCGGGCTTTTTTCTGGCTTCCGCATATGATCCCGATCCCTTCCCGTGTAGGGAACTTTAATTTCAAGTAATGACAGGACATTGCGGCCTTGGTTTTCATCATGAAGGGGCGGCCGACAATGACTTGATAACTGCTCATGCAGTCTACTACGGTGAAGTTTATCATGATCGTTCGGGTTTTGGGGGCAGCCCCGATCGTCATTGCTAACTGAATTTTTCCAGGGGGATGACCGTTGAACCCCCGAATCCGTACAGGGGGTGCTGTCCTCGGTTAGAGCTGTGTATTCTACCCCCAGGTCCTCCAAAGTCTCTTTGGAAATTATGTCTACCGCGCTCCCAGGATCCACCAGGATTCGGTCCACTTCTGTGCCGCCGATCGTTGCTTTGATTATTAGTGCGTCATCGTGGGGGAAACTTACCCCCTGAGCGTCTTCATCGGTGAACATAATGGGCGTTGACCGATTTCCTTGTGGGTTTGGGATTTTTTCTGTTTTCAGCACCTCTGTCCCCCGTGCTCGGCTGTGTTGTGTAATTCTTTCTTGACCGGTTAGAGTCCCCGGCCAGCGTTGCCCCTCCTGCGATGACGTTCACCCCTCGATTCCTTGCCCTTTGTCTGGCGGCCATGACCTCGTGGTCGATGTAATTGTTCAGGTACCCGTTCCGGGCCAGGTCCTCCATTTGTTCCCGTAGATCCTTGCACTCATCGGTTGTGTGCCCTTTTAGATTGTGGTGTAGGCAGTAGGATCTTGTTTTTTCTGTCTGGGGGAAACCTCCTGAGGTCGGGTTCTATTAAGAGGCCTTTCTCCCGTATCTCCATGATGATTTCTCCTGGCGGCTTGCTTAGGGGGATATATGCTTCCTCTCGGACCACATGGTTTACCTGAGTTGTGGGCCTTTTTCCTTGATCCTTTTGTGCCATTGGCTTGAACTCCTTGGGTCTTGGATTGAACTTCCGGAATTCTCTTTCCGGTCGCCGGTGGTCTTCCCTCCTTGTCACTCTTTCTCTGGTGGTTGTCCCCCTCCGGGATACTTTTTCCTCACTTTCTAGTAGGACGTACTTCCTGGCTACCTCTAGTGCGGTAGCGTAGTCTGGTGTCTCATGGATCCTCAGGTGGGTCCATAGTTTCCCGACCCTTAGGGCCCCTTTCAGACTTTCCAGGGCTTCTTGGGATTCGTACCCTCCGACCTCGAGTACGGTGTTGTGGTACCTTTCAATGAAGCTTTTCAGTGTCTCGTCGTCTCCCTGTTTCATGAGCCTTAGTTCTCCTATTGTTTTTTTAGGGGTGCAGGCTCCCTTGAAGTGCCGCGGATAAACGATTTCTTAAGCTGGGAGAAGCTCTGGATGCTCCCCGGGGCCAGACTTCTATACCATAGGATGGCAGGCCCACCTAAAGTTAAGGGAAATACTTTGCATATGGCGTCGCCCGTCACTCCCTGTACTTCCATCAGGAGGACAAAATTCTCGATGTGGGATTTTGGGTCGGAGTGGCCTTTGTATGGTGCCATGGTCGGCATGTTAAATCGCTTCGGGAACTGTGCTGACCTTATCTCTTCTGTAAGGGGAGACCCCTCTTCCTCGCCTCGGGTGTCTCCCGCGCCGATCTTGAGGCCTTCTTCCCATCTGGTCATCTCTTTTCTTAGCCAAGATTTTTTCACGGGCTGTGCCCCCGTGTCGCCTTCTGTGTCCTTCTGTTCTCCTGTCGTTCCGGCGTGGCGTTCCTTAAGCTCGGAGGTCTCCTGTACGTCTTCGTTGTACTTTCTATCTTCCCTCTCGGAGTTGTAAAAACTGTTGGAGGAGGGGTCGGGTGATTGTTCCTCCTCTTCTTTTTCCCATGTGTCTTCTGATCGTGGCTCTCTTCCTACTACTTCAGATCTTATCCCATAAGGGCCTCTCTTTCTGGGTCCCTCGTCTTCGCTTATATCTACTACTCTTTTCCCTTTTCCCTCTCTTTCCTCTTCTGGTCGGCCCCGGTTTCAGGTTTGTTTGCTCCTTCCATTCTTTCTAGTCGATCCATCATAGACCTCATGCTATCTTCCATCTTTTTCATCCGCCATTTGTCTTATCACGTGAACTGTTTTTTGTGAAGTTCCCCACAGACGGCGCCAACTGTTGACGGTGGATTTTGGTCTCAGGGTAATACGGGAATATCACCTCCGAGGGAATCCTCCTTCAACTGTGAATTTGTTTGGTTATGCGGAAAACCAAAAGCAAACTTAGCGGAAAACAAGGAAATACGCCAATCAGACAAGGTGATTTAACGTGGTTCGGTGGATTTTGAGATCCGACCTACGTCCACGGACAAGAACAGGGTGGTACTTTTTATTACTCAAATACACTCCTCGGTCTCTTCTTTGCTTTTACAAATCGGAGCTTTATGATTCTAATCTCTCACTCTTGTGATGATTTTCAGATGTCTTTTACACATGCTCTACCCTCCTATTTATAATAATACAGAAATCAGACTCCTATTTGCATAAGAAATCCTATTTGGACTCAATCTTCTCTTCTTGTAGGGTTTCCTGATCCGGTACTGCCTTCTTCTTCCGTACTCCCTTTTGGATTCTGACTTCTTCTCCTTGCGAGAGTAGGATATCTTTCTTATCTTATCCATAAGAATGGGGTGCTGTTTGAACATGGCCCGTCGTCTGGTCGGTATTAATGAGGTCGGCCATGACAATATTTTATGCTGAGAGTGTTTCTGCCGACCTCTATAGTGCTCGGTCATCTGAACCAAAGTGGTCGGTCTTCACATGTTGTGGTCGGGTCGGCTACATGATCTCAACCAGATAGAGGATTTACCCTTTTGTCCTTATCGTATTGTCTTAAATGTTGTAGCGCCTGAAAACACCATCAACATATAGTTTCCCAATTGATTTTACATTATAAATATACGTAGAATTATAATAATTATATATATAAAAAAGCTAAAAAAGAAAAACACGTTTAATGTTTACTATTTCGTAATTCGCAATTTGGTAAATGAGATGAGTTCAAGATGAGGCTACTTTTGGGCCACATATCTGAGAAGCTTTCTGCAGGCCCATAGCCCATTGTAGAGCACCTAGCATTAAAAATTGGTTGCTCATGCCTCATTGGCAAGCATGTAAATGAATATTTATAATTTAATCAGAGGAAAATGACACTGCTATTCATCTGTGGATTATTTTCACTTAAGTTCTTGATAAATTTTCAGAGGATAAATATGATATTTTAACCCAAAATTTGATTATTGAATATCTCTCAAATAGCTAAATCATCAAATAAGTAATTTATCATAATATAAGGTGCTTATTGTTATTAATAGGGACTTGAAGGTAGTTGCTTTCTTAATGGGTAATAGCGTTTTGTTACTAGTAATAGTAAGGACCGAGCTCTCTATTAGTAGTCTTACTAATAGAGAGCCCCTTACGTTGTTACTCTTGTTATCAATCGTATTGTTTTGACAAAATGATGAAAAAAGAGATTAAAACTTCAGCAGGATTGACAAAAACAATTTATAAGAGGACTCAAGTGTTATTTTCCTTTTCATCCATATAAACTTGACAACTTGAAGGAAACGGTCCATGAACAACACCAGCAAGCGTTGCAAAAAATGCAAAGATGGAATGAAGCATGCTACGCTCTTAGGAGTCGTGGTTTGAGTTATCTTTAATTTTTAAATATAAAAAGATACATATCATTTTATATATTTAAAAGTAAGAATTTTCTTTAAAAAAATTTGACGCCATAATTTTGGACTATTAAGACACCAATTAGCTAATCACATGTGTCAGCTATCCCTAAAATCACTTGTTATGGGGCTGATTGAAGGTTGAAGATAATTTTAGATATTGTTGGGTTCTGCTGGTAAAGAGAAGCAGCGATCAGTGGCCAACCATTAAAGATGAGGAACAAGAGGAGGTGACTACTAACACGTAATATATAACATCTCACAAGATGACAACAGTGAATTTAAGTACAAAAAATTCACAGAATCAAACAAACCATCGTTTGATTTTCTATTCCTATCAACGTTATCCTTTGAATGCAACCAAACAAAACAAAGGTTTCATCTCAGTAACTTAAGAGAATATATATGGACACACATATATATCTCTTTTGCTACAGTTGTTTACTTAGTACCATCCCCAAAGAGCGTTATTTGATAGTGTAGGGTTCATGATCTCATCTTGAGGTCCAATGTTCGAATTCAGATAGTCCGTTTTTTATAAGAGCCTGAGATAATCAGAGATTTTACCTGCTCCGCTTAAGCCCGGAAAATGTGGTTTGACTTTAGGATTTCCAACGATTTCAAAAAAAAAATTTACTTAGTACCATACTTTAAGTATGATTCTTTAGATATTATTTACAGTTCAAAATTTATTGATGATATACCACTTTCCTTCACTACAAGAATTATGGCTTTTAGCGTCCAATAATTTAGCGTCGAAATAATTTTTGACGCTAAAAATCACTTTTAGCGTCGTAAATAATATTTGACGCCAAATATCAAGATTTTAGCGACGAAACAAATATTCGAAGCCAAATATTCAACTTTTTTCGTTGAAAAAAATTATCGACGCTAAAAGTACACTTATAGCGTCGAAACATATTCGACGCTAACTTATTTTACTATTCTAATAATTTTTGGCGCTAAATGTTATACTTTTAGCGTCAAATATATTTGTCGACGCCAAAAACTATACATTTAGCGTCGACTAAGTAGCGTCGCTAAAGATTTAGGAAGATTCCACCGACAATCCTCTGATCTTTAGCGTCTAAATTTATGTCGACGCTAAAAATTGGACATATAGCGTCGAAATAGTTTATTCGACGCTAAAAATAACAACAATTAGCGTCGAAAAAATAAATTCGACGCTAAATATAGATTAAAATACAGAATGCCACCAACCCTTCTCCCCCTCTGTTTTTTCTCCAATTCTCTTCATTTTCATCATCTGAAATCTCAGAATCTGTCATCTGCAACCTCACAACTCTCCTACAAATTTTCAATAAAATTGTAATCAATTTTCCATAAGGTAAGTCTTCTTTTATATTTCTTTATTATTTTTCAATTTTTATGATTATGTTTATTATATACTTTTTGTTAATGGTTTATGGTTCATATATGTAGATTAAGTTAATTAATCAACTAAATATAATTTTTCTGTAAACTATTTACTTTATCAACTAAATATATATGTATATGCTTAAATAAATAATTAATGAATTAGTAATGTTGATGAATGTAATATGATATTTAATAATTATATTATTATATTGAGGTATTTCGCTTAAATGGATAGAAATTGGATGAGCTCGCTGGATAGATTGAGTGTTGAATATCGTAATGGAGTGTATGAGTTTATGGAAGTCGCAAAGCAACACATTGATGCAGAAGGTCGTGTTCGGTGTCCATGTGCAAATTGTTTGAATAGGAAAAGGAAACGGTTAGATGAAGTTCATAATCATTTATACATGCCAGGAATATCACCAACTTACCGTACGTGGATTTATCACGGTGAGCAGTATAATTCTCAGTCACGGTTTATTGATTCCGGTGAAGGGAGCAGTAGTTACAATCAACCTGTAAACGATGAGATAACCGATGCTTTGCATGACTTACAAGGTCCACAGCTTGGTCATAGTGTCAGTGGTGACATGCCAGTGTTAAGTGGAAATGATCAAAATTTATTTAGTGAACTACTTGATGAGGCAAAAAAAATTCCATTTGAAGGTGCTGGAATGTCGATCTTGAATTTCGTTGTGAAATTATTACACATTAAAGTGATCAACAAAATGACCAACAAAAGTATTGATATGATGCTAGAGTTACTGGGCCAAATGTTACCGGTTGTGTTTTTGTGTCTCGAATGAGAGGGGAGGCTGTCGAGTCTTGTGATACAATAACGAGTTTATTTGTTTGTTGCCGAATGATTGTAATCAAAAGGAGAGAGCGTGTGAGTGCCGTGAGGGACTAGAAGAGCTTAAGGGTTTGGAATTGCATGGCTTGTGGTGAATTTGGCGTTGTTTGCTTGTGGCTATGTGAGTGAAAGCTTTGTATATTTTTGTTTGTGATTCTTGTATGTGAGTGAGATTTAGGTGAGAGAGAGAGGGAAGGCCAAGGCCGAGAAAATTCTGATTAACATTAAATTTTGGAATGTGTTTGGTTTGGTTAAGTTTAGTTTGGTTTGGTTTTGTAGTATAATGTTCATACATATACTATAAAATGCATGTGTTTGTTTGGTTTGGTTCTATTACATTCAAAATACATGAAACTTTTTGTGTTTTTGCAGATGGCACCGGGCAATCGCAGACGGGCTAATGCGACTCCATCTACATCAGCAAGGACAACTGGCCCTGGTGGAGCCTCTGCTAGCACAGGTGAGTCTAGTACAGCGAAGGGTCGATGACGCACCCGTGGCCTGGGGTTGTCTAAGTACGTTAAGACTCACGGCTGTATCCGGATTGATATATCAGATGATGGACACAGTCAAGTCGGACAACATAATTCAGCGTTTAATACAGCCATAGGAGCTGTAGCTCGATATGAAGCTCCCCAAAACTACGTTTCTTGGAGAAAGATACCGTGAGAGACGAAAATCAACCAGCTATTCTCTTCATTACATGTAAGTTTTTGATATTGTTTGTTAGTTAACATTTGTATTTTATACTGATTTTTACTCGGTTGCTATTCATGTAGGAGTGGTTCGACTTCGATCTGACCAAAGTGAATGTCCAACAATATATTGACTACCACATGGGGAAAAGTTATAAAGATTATAGGACAAAAGTCCTGAAACCAATATTCGACGAACATGGACCTTCAGATGTTCCACAACACAAGACTGATTTTATAGAGGAGCAAGACTTGACATTCTTATGTGAGCTTTGGTCTACCAAAAAACACGAGGTAAATTTTGAAATAAACGGAAATTTATAATTGTCTTTGTTTTCGGTACTTACATTGTTGGTAAATGCAGGATAAATGTCACGCAAATGCGGAAAATCGAAGTCACTTGCGTTTTAACCACCGTGGAGGTTCGAAACCATTTATCCAACATCGTGCCGAACATTCTGAGGTAAATATATCCTAACGTAAAATTTAACAGTTCATTGGTTTAACTAATGTGGAATAATATTGAATTTATTTTCTGTTTATAACAGAGTAACACATGTGAAGTGCAATCATTTCCAGATTTTTTCCGTGTGACGCATTACAATGAGAGAAACAAATGGATAAATGAAGAAGCCGAACGCTGCTATGTAAGTTTCAGTTTTTAAAATAAAATAATTAATATTATATATATTAATTTTTTTTCTCAAATTCTAATATTAACTTATTTTTTGAAACAGAACGAAATGATGGAACTCCAACATCAAACTCAGGAGACAGGGTCCGACCCGATACCAGATGAGCAGTTGTCGCAATTGGTTTTCAAGAATCAGACAGCTTACAACGTTGGCCTTCTCACTCGTAAGAAGCCGACGTCATCTGCACGCAGTACTGTTAATTCGGAAAATGCCTCTCTTCGAGACGAGTTAGCCACCACCCGAGACGAGCTACAACAGACTAAGGACGAGCTAAAACAGGTCAAGGTGGACCACGATAAGAAGATGAAGCATCTCGAACAGCAAATGATGGTTTTCCGTCAGATGTTGGAGGCCTCAATCAGTCAGGGTGCATCGGGCTCGAGCGTCCCCCCATCACAGCAGCAATAAATTTTATATTTGGTTTTGTATAAACATTTTGAACAAATAGTTTTAATATAATATGTTTTTTTTCTAAAAAAAAATTGAATATAATAATTATTATAATATTTCGTAATTCTGTTATTAATCAGAATTTTTTTTTCAATTAAATTAAATATTAAATCAATTATTTTAGACTAAAAAAAAGTAAATTAATAATTTTTTTAAAAAATAAATTTTTTTAACTATTAGCGTCGAAACAGTCGACGCCAAAAGATTGATTTTGGCGTCGAACATGTCGACGCTAATAGTTACAAGAAAATCGCCGCAGTAAGTACACAGATATTACTTTTTTAATATACTCTAGCGTCGAAATGTTTCGACGCTAAAAGTCAAACTTTTAGCGTCGACTTATTTCGTCGCCCAATATAACCTATAGCGTCAGAAAATTTAATTTAGCGTCGAAAAAAATTGGACGCCAAATACATTATTTAGCGTCGCAATTATTTATTTCGACGCTAAAAGTTATTCTCGTCGACATTTCAGCGTCTGATTATTTCGACGCTAAAAATATTTTGCGTCGAAAATATGGTTTTTTGCGTCGATTTATTTCGACGCTAAAGGGTATAATTTTTGTAGTGCTTGCAATTTATTTTAGTAAGAGTTATAATTTCCCTAGGTAGAAACAGTGTGTGACATTCAAGATGGCAGAAAATCTATAATTTTGATTGGGATTCAGGATCTCTTATTGTTTGGTATAAGAAAATAAAAAAATTGGGCTATGATTATAATGATTTTTTTATCTTGAATTTCGACCTTTTATCTAAAATAATCACGAATATTAATAGGAATTATGGATTTTGAATTTTTTTTTATCCGAAATTCGTTACGATTTTCAAATATTTGTACATGATTCAAAATATTTTTTTATCCTGAATTTATAAGCGGAATGAAACTGAAGTGATAAGTCTCGATTTATCTTGATTGATTGTTATCTCTACCCATATTGTTTGAGAAGGATGATCCGAGAGAACTTATAAGTGGTGAATAAATTTGTACCATAATAAACATTAGAAAAGAAAAAATTTGCTTACTACATATGCAAACGAAAGAACCAGAACACCAAAAATAATATCTTTCCCAGTAATGTTGTCATAGTATTTGCCCGAACATAAAATCAGGCAACTATCAAGGGTAATTACGTAATTACACAAATTATAAGAAACCTCGAATCGTCCACCTAAACTCAGCCGTTTGATTTTTACATAAGAACCCCTGAGCAAAAACACAAAGTCACAGCCAGCCAGCGTAACCTTACCTTATCTTTTCTCCAAGCTCTCTTCAAAGTTCAATCAAAACCCAACACAAACACACGGCAACCAATTGAGAGCTAACTGGCCTTATACTATCAATTCAATGGACTCTATGAAGACTTCTGCTCCAGAAACGATGTCGTTTCAATCAGGTTTTTCCTCTTCTTCTCCTGCTTCATATGATAATAGTGATGCTAATGATAATAATAATAATAATTATTATTATGATAACTCAGTGAAGAATTTGGAGACAGAGGGTGGGAATAATAGAAAAATTAATGGGGGTGGTGTTAGTGATTCTGAGTCTGAGAATGGAGAGTTTGTGAGTGGAGATGAGGGGTTTGAAACGGCGTCGGAGAAGCCTGTTGTGGCCGAGGAAACCCTAGAGAAACCTGATGAAGAGGATTTTACCGATGCCCCTTATGAGGATTCTTTGGAGTTTTCAAGTGTTCAGAATGATAATGATGTGGTAGTGGGTTCCGGAGTTAGGGTTTTGAAGGAGGAGGAGAAGGTTGGTGACGGTGATAAGGGTTTGAAGGCGATTTTGGACGAGGATTTTGTGAAACAGCTTGAAATTGAGACTGTGGATTCTGGTGAAAACAAGTGTGTAAGTGAGGATGTGAAGTCAAGTGAGTTTGTGTCTGAGAAGGAGAAGGGTGTTGTGGAGCAAAAAAGTGAGGTTTTTGATGGTGAAACGTCTGTGGAAACTAAGAAAGACAGTGGGGTGGTTGAATTTGGAGCGGAGGGTGTGAAACTTTCGGGCGGAGGGGACTCTGTGGATGCTGTGAATATTGATACGTTGAAGTCGGGAGGAGAAACTGTGGTTGGGGATCTAGAGGGAGTTAAGGACATCGAAATTAAAGGACTGGAGGTTCCTGATGAGGGGAATGTCAGCTTGGAAAATGGATTTGATAAGAGTAATCATGTTAATGAAGTAGTAGAATCAGAATCAATTCCACTGGAAAGTAGGTTGGAAGAGAGTTTTGAATCTCCAACCAGTTATGATGCTGAAACTGCAGTAGTGCAGCCTAGGAAACAGGAAGTTGATGTTGCTGTCGTGTCCAACGATGAGAGTTTAGTTAGTAATGATGCTGTTGAAGACAATGAGGAAAAATCAGTTTCATTTAGTGAGCCAAAGTCCGATTTTGAAGCCAAGCAGACTGTGGTTGACGCGGAGGAAGCTGCTGACATAGTTGAAAATGGGTCCAGTGCCAAGGTAGATGAGGGGGTTGCAGATGAAACTCAAGCTGCTGACATAGCTGATGAGTCTATGCTGCCCAAAGCAGCTCATGAGGCTGAACATTTAGAAACTGAGGGGACAGTTGTGAGTGCCCATGGTGAAAAATTGGAAGCTGAGAAGTCAGGCAAACCGCATACTCCTGAGTATGCAGAATTAAGTAAAATTTCAAATGCAGAAGCCACTCTGAAAGCTGATGAAGAAGGAAACAGCAATCAAGAAGAGGACGATGAGGTCGTAGGCTCAACATCTGATGGAGATACTGATGGTATGATATTTGGAAGCTCTGAAGCAGCCAAACAATTTCTGGAGGAATTGGAACGAGCATCAGGTGTTGGTTCTCAATCAGGTGCTGAGAGTTCTCGTGATAATTCACAGAGAATTGATGGTCAGATTGTCACTGACTCGGATGAAGAAGTAGAAACTGATGAGGAAGGGGAGGGGAAAGAGTTATTTGATTCTGCTGCATTGGCAGCTCTGCTGAAAGCGGCAACAGGTTCAGACTCAGATGGCGGAAATATTACTATAACCTCACAACAAGATGGATCGAAGCTCTTCTCTGTTGAACGTCCTGCTGGTTTAGGGACCTCGCTCCGTACTTTGAAGCCTGCTCCACGACCAAATCGTACTAGTCTTT